>PVIY010010738.1:0-67661 GCA_004026745.1 Myrmecophaga tridactyla | reverse complement strand
CAAGTCTATCGAAATGTCCTATCAAAGGCATCCAGGGAAAGATACCTTGGTTCAAGAAGGCTGCTGAAGTTCAGGGTTTCTCTCTCAAATGAGAAGGCACATGGCGAAAACAGTCTGGGCTTCTCTCTCGGCTGGAAGGGCACATGGCGAATACAGCGTCATCTGTTAGCTTACTCTCCTGGCTTCTGGTTTCACGAAGCTCCACGGGAGGCGTTTTCCTTTTTCATCTCCAAAGGTTGCTGGCTTGTGGACTCTCTGCATCTCAGGGCTACATTGTTCTGCTCTCTCTGAATCTCTCTCTCCAAAATGTTTCTTCTTTTATAGGACTCCAGAAACTAATTAAGACCCACTCAAATGGGTGGAGACATGTCGTCACCTAATCCAGTTTAACAACCACTCTTGACTAAATCACATCAACCAGGGAGATGATCTCATTACAGTTTCAAACATACAGTATTGAATAGGGATTATTCTACCTTTATGAAATGGGATTATATTAAAACATGGCTTTTCTTAGGGGGCATATATCCTTTCAAACCAGCGCACATGTCTTTTAGACAACCGGTAGTACAAAGCATTACTGCCTGCAGTATAATCTTTGCTCTTTATATCTGTTTAGGTTTCAAGTGAATCTTGGCATTATTTTGTCTAGATTAAGAATTTCAAAGTGATGTATAATGTGATTTCACCTCATCGATATTATTGTGGTTTGTAGAAAACTTTAGAATTATAATTAATCTTTGTGGAGTACAATTCCTGGGTTTCATTCACAACTTTTTCACATAATTTCTCTGTGGCCTTTGGAAAATTACTCTGTGCTTCAGTTACCTAAAAGGGGGGCTAATAATACCATTCACCTTGCAGGGTTGTTGTGAAGATGAGATGAGTTAGTGTTTGTAAAGTTCTTTGTACGATGTCTGATACATGCTTTTCAAAAATATAAAGTAAATTAAAAACAATGAAGGGCTACAAAGGAAGTGCTTGGAATTTTGCAGAGCGCTATAAAAAGATAAATGTAGTTGCACACACAGATTAGGAGGAAAAAACATCATTTATGAACTTAGGCAGCATCATTCTTTCTGATGTTATTATTCAGGGAGAATAAACTGTCAATACACTTGATGTGAGGTATGAGGTCATGTGATATTAGACAGTTTGCTATTTCTGAAGAAATCTTAAAATTCTTTTCAGAATTTTTTGCGAGGCAATCCCCCACTCCCAAAGCATCCTCATTCATGGTAAACCTCACCTCTAAATGTTTGTATGCACTGCTCTTGAGCAAAAATAAATTTATAGGTTGTGATTTTTTAAATCCAAAGATAGCAATTTATTAAAAACAAATTATAGTGTATATAGGCAGTCAGATATAGTCAGAATATTTTACTTGGTTATATGTTTATTTATCGGGGTATGCTAGAAATTTTATGTAATTTTAACCCCGTTTGAATGTAGCAGTTAAAAAGCTAGATAATAGTTGATGAAATAGTGAAGTCTGCAAAGGAATAGCGAGTTCTAACTAATGTCCTTTATGAATTAATGTTAAAATACCAAAATACATTAACTGCATTGTGAGCCTACCATTTATATTGCTAACTGTAACATCATATGGATCACTGCCATTTTAAAGTGTTAAGAACCCCTAGCTTTCCACTGGAGTAGTAAGAAGTAGAGGAGGTGGACTATTATTGCCTTGCCAGTACAAAGCAATACACCTTTTTTTATTACAGAATTAAGGAACAATCCTCTGAGATTCTTATTTGAAGCAGAATGGAGTGATTTTTATTGATTTGTTGTTTCATTTAAAGTATCGTTTTGCCCTCTTGTTCTTCTGTAGTACTCATGTTCAATAAATAATATATTCTCTCTTCTACAGGTTACCCCCTAAGAAATTGTTTGGCTCAAAAAAGGAGCCAAGTAATTTCAGAGCACATTGTTCTTTCTGGTGTCTCTGTTGCTTTACATACCAGCTGTAAGGATCATGGCTTCCTAATTGTCTCATGTGATATGAGTCCAGGCTGTGACATCAGCAAAGGTCTGGGGTTTAGCTGAGTGCCCTTCATGTGCCATGTTCCTGACATGTGGGCCTCAGATTGTCCCCGGCAGACGAGTGATGCTGGCTGCTGACCCTGCCTTTTGTGTGTGTCTGGTAACTGATCGATTGATTTCAACTCTGAATGATGATCAGTAGCTGCATCTGTGAGGCTGACAACAACCAGATGTAAAAGCAGCATTGCAAATAAGACATTCATTTCATAGTCTGATTCAGCAGGGAGCACGATTGTAGTGCAAGCTATATTTTCATATTCAGGGGGAAAAATGGCAAGACAGAAGACTTTCCCAAGAGGGCTTATTTATAACTTACATCAGTGGTACCTTTTGGCTTTAATTAGAAATTCTAGTACGTCAATTTTAGATTATTTGAGTGAGCCAAAAGAAGAAGCCCTAGGAATACAATTTAAAAATGGCACATAGTAGGATCTCTGTGCGTATTTAATTGAACCCATAAGGATTAATTCCGAAGGTATCTTTAGTTATCTGCTGAAACTGCTGTGCTCTATCTAATATGGAACTGGCTGGATGGAACAGAATTTAAATGGGTAGCATTATGCCTTCCCCTCCTTCCAGCTCTTAAATCTCTTCACTTCATGATTTGAGCTTTGATAATGGGGAAAAGGATATGATCTGTGTAACATTAACTCTATTAAACTGGAGGTTAAATTTTCTTGTCAGCTAACAACCTCTTGGAGAAAATATGTTTATTTTTATTCTTAGTATCCCTCACTTGGTCCTTCTTCTTTACTTTAATAAGAACTCAGCTTATTATACTCTGTACTTGATTTTTTTTTTTTTTTTTTTTTGCATGGGCAAAAAATCTATCCCGGGTCTCCAGCATGGCAGGTGAGAACTCTGCCTGCTGAGACACCGTGGCCCACCCCTCTATACTTGACTTTTAATGCGTCTTTGCCCAAGCGAGAAGAACAGGACTGAGTGCAGGGAATGTGCCTCTCTTGTATGATGAACGTTTGCAATGAGGGGACTGTCTGGTGACCTATTTATTGCAGACCCCCTTATGCGTCCCTATGGGATTCATGTAGTTGCTTTAGAAAAGAAAATCTCGTTGTATTTCCTACTTCAGATCTCAAATTTTAAAGGGGTCAGGGCATTATGCTTTTTGAAAAATGTTTATTTCAACCTCGCCCCCCCCACCCCAAAGCAATTTTGAACAGAAAGTAATTTTAAGTTACATTGTGAATTGTGGATAACTCCCATCAGTTTTTTTGTTTGTTTTTTCTTTTGAGTAAGCAGGCAGAAAATTTATTGAGAACACATGTGAGAGGACATATGGGCACTCTCGAAAAGAGAGGTGAGGGAGGGGAGAGGTAATATGGGGCCGTTTGTTTTTATACATTAGCTTTACTTAGCACGCCTTCCCTTTCCTTGCTTAAGGTTCTTCCTCCTGCCTTCCCATTAAGTTTTTTTTTTTTACATGGGCAGGCACGGGAATCGAACCCGGGTCCTCTGGCATGGCAGGCAAGCATTCTTGCCCGCTGAGCCACTGTGGCCCACCTGCCATTAGGTTTTAAATATGTTAACACCTCAGATCATGACTCCTTCAACATTTGAATTGTCTTTGGGTTGTACAAGGAATATGCAAATGCATGATGAAACAAGCAGGAACTGGACATGTGAACAGAGGGAGGGCAGAAAAAATATATATATCCATGTACTTAGAAAGAAATCAGTATCTTTGCTGGGAATACTTCATCTGTTTTTGGTAAACTGTTTACCAACAAGGCACATCTTGGCATGCCCTTCTAAATTGTGACAACATTAAGAGGTGGAAAGATAATAGGAATAGGAGAGTTTAGTAGGAAGTGTCCAATTCCAGGTCAATAAGTGTTATAAACATGGACTGTATTGAATAAAGAATAGTCTTTATTCATATTGGTTTACAGTTTCTGTTTAGCCCTTGAAGGTCTCTTGGTCTTGCCTTGGATTCCCTACTTTTATTTAATAGCATTTTTTTTCCTACAATAAAGAAGGAAATATTCACATGGGAGACATTGGGAACTATATACAATAGAAAAGGAAATTAATGAGAAGCATTTGTAATGAAATGATCTATGATGGGATTTGCTACAGAATGATTTGTGGTGGGGAAAAGAGAAGAGGTCTAGAAGAAACTGTATTGACCATGTGTGAATAAGTACTGAAGCTGGGTAATGAGTAAACAGAAATTCATTAAGCTATTCTTTTTACTTTAGTTTTTTTGAAAATTTCTATAAGAAAAAGAAAATAAACACCCTGTAGTCCTACTTTTCAGAGAAAATGCTTTCTTGATCTGCACATACATATTCATAAAAATACTCATACCTATCCACACTTTATATTTAAACAAAATGAAACTACTCCACGCTTGTTAAATAGGACTCAAGTTGCTCTCCTAAAAAGCCTTGGCACCCTCATGAGCAGAGGGTCAATTTGAAATATGTTGACTTCTTATTGGATGGTCAGATTTGGTGAGTAAATAAATGAAACATTCAGGTACTTTTTTGGGGGGGGGGGGTTGCGTTCAGCCTGAACATACAGCTGCTTTTTATATTGACACTAAACTATGGCTACTATTTAGCATCCCCTTGCCTTTGGAGCTATGTTTAGACCCAGTTTGAGTGTCTTCTACAGTATAAGGTATTGGAAGATAAATATTAAAAACAGAGGATGCTGTCTCATTCTTACTCTCCTTTGTCTGTAATATTTGCAATCCCTGTCCTCCAAAAGAAGAAATGGAGGGAAAACTGAGCAGAACCTCAGAATAGTTTTGCTCAGAGAGTGAGGGAAGAATTGGCTCACCTCATGCCTCCCTTTTTCCCTCTCCTCTCCATCATATATCCTACCATCCCAATCCCAAGGATGTGTCAATTTCATATGGATGAGTTCCTTTCCATTCTCTGGACCAATAAAAATATATTTATCTTAAAGACAAATAAAAAAAAAAAAAGATCTTTAGGTAACGGGACAAAAGGGATCCTACAGATGTTACTAAACCTTCTAGAACAATAACTCCTAAGCACAAGTTTCGATTTTACATCTCTTATTTGCTTTAAAGTATTTAATTTCAACTTCAGTCTTTGGCTGAAACTCACGATCCCACTGTGCGAATAGCTTTGTTGCCTTAGAATTGTGTAAGAAGCATTCCTGGGTCAATTTGCCTTAGTCACTTCTACCCTAAATTTCAGAACACTAGAGAAATTTACAGGGGTGGGAAAGAATTGCATTGGTTATGGGAAATTTCATTTAGATTCACAAAGCTATCAGTTTTATATTTTATATTTTTTATTTTTACATGGGCAGGCACCGGGAATCGAACCTGGGTCCTCTGGCATGGCAGGCAAGCATTCTCACCTGCTGAGCCACCGTGGCCTGCCCAGTTTTATGTTTTTTAAAGCTGTTCTCAATACAACTCCATGTCTTCGGGACTAGCTTTCTTTTGCGTGGTTAGTCATTCTTGAATAATTTTTCCAGTGCATCGGGCAAATGCAAAGTATTCACCAAAAGTGTATCTCTATATGTACTGTACATTCTCCTAATGCCTCTTTGTTTTAAATATTTATTCCCCATTCACATGCGAGTGTTCTTTTATTCTTCCCACACTGTAATAATAATAAAACTTGATATAGCACCCATGAAGAAGTTCTGGGCACTAAGCTCTGGTGGCGAGAGTTCAGAGAAAAGAGAAATATGATGCATAGCAAAACAGGCTACCTGCAAAAGCATCAGTGAGTAGTAGTGTAAAATCTTGGACCAAAAAACAGATTTGTGTATATTCTTAGCAAATTTAGTGGTCCCGACTTACGATTCAGGTCAGGAGGTTAGAAATTTTAAGTAATGGAAGAATATTTTAAAGCATAACATGGGTTATGCTTTATAAAGTCCTTAGATTTATTATGAATTTTGCTTTCAGGTTTGTTTCCTGCTTGATTTTGTTTGGATGGGATGATTAAATTATATTATCAGGCAAATGTAATTTTTTGTGATCAGCAGTTATTGGGTTTTAGTTTTGAAAATCTGTATATCACATTCCTTTATTGATGGCCATAATTTCATAAATGTTTTTAAATACCAGAAGATATCTCAACATTTAGTAAAAATTGTAATATTTACCCCAGTGTCATTTATATTTTAAATGTTTTGTTAACTTACATTTTAGTTTTCCCAACTCAAACCCTTAAGAAATAAGTAAAATTATCATGTGTGTTGAATGTTCAGTTCTTATATGATAAATAAATTTCTGTTGAAAAAGTTTCCTGATTCCTGGACCTGTGTGTAAAGTAGCAATAATTTTTTGGGAAATTTGTTGAATAACAGAGATATACTTTTTCAGCCAACTCATCAGATCAATAGACCAAGACTACTCCAAGCATTAAATTGGTAACCTTCATGAAATTAAATGCCTGATGGAATTACTTCTTGGAAATAAGAATTCCCATTATTTCAAAGGGATTAATTTTAAATCAAAGTCAAATCTAAAACATATTTTCAGAATTATTTCAATGGGTTTGATTTCTAGGACCCAATTTCCTTTAAAAATACCCCTCCTTTCTGTGTCTTATTTTCCTTTAACAAGGGGAAAAGCATTTCATTTCAGAAATAAAGGCTAGTCTGGAAAACAGAATGATAAGGGAATAAGCCTTTCTATTTCTCCAACTTGTCTGAGAGAACTCTTTTCTCCCTGTTTTTTTGATCAATAAATATTTTGTTGCTTTTATATAAAATTGGGCAATCTCACTGAGGAATTAACTTGGAGTCATTTCTGTTTTATTTTTTTGTACTGGCCAGTTACCTAGGAAGTCTTTCTGAGATATGCTTTGAATTTCCTTGGAAAGGTAGGGATTTGTGTGGCGAATTTGGATTACTTCCTCTGCTAGCTATGGCGGGAGAAGAGCAGATCCACTTAACTGTTCCCTGCTCTCTTGACACACCTTACACTTTTAGTTAGATTTATTCTCTAAACATCAAACTGAAAAGAGTCTTGACTGAAGAAATGCCTGAGTCTCGTCTGTCTCTTTTTTTTTACCTCCCTGCCGTCCTCCTCTCATCACATTTTCTCTATTGGTCTCTCCAGCTTCTTGCTCTCTTTTAATTTTCTTCCTTTCTTCTTTCATGTCCTTTTCTATCCATTTTTTTTTCTACCTCTCCCTCTACCTTTTCTACCTCTTCTTTCTGTCCTCCCTCTCCCTAGAATGTACAATTCCAAAAATAGCAGGGAATGAGTTAATGTAAAAATTACAGATTAGTAAATGCTGTAGCCCTTTAAGTTCACCACAAAGAATTGAAATCAAATGTTGAAACTTTACAAATAGTAAACATGAGAATTCCACATTTTTATCTTCTATTAATAAGAGGTTCCCTTTTTTGGTTGTAATTTTTTTGTTTGTTTGTATATATTCTCAAGAAAGAGTTTTGGTGGTGTGGGGACCAGGCCAAATATTGGGGATCATAACAATCTAGAAAATAAGGCAAACTGCTTCCCTTTAGGAAGGATGTGAACATTTCACAGGCATTTTCATCCTGGGGGAATGTATATACCCAGACAATATAGTCCAGGCACAATCTGGGAGAGCAAGACAGCCTAGAAGGTCTAATCAGGATGGGTCATGTCAACAGCTTTATTAAAGCAAAACTGGAGAAGAGGAATGGGTTAACCTCTTTGGAAATGGGGGCTTGTGTGAACAGAGCAGACCAGATTCCTGAATAGGACAGGACAAGTCACTCAGATACTGTTAGAGTGATGCTACATGGTGTAAGGATGGGTATCAGGATACAGTCCAAGATGCTGTAAAAAGTCCTTCCCTCTATGTGAATGTAGTGTAAATGAGGAAGTGTCTTGGTTTGTTTAGTGTCTGTGTGCGTGTGTGTGTGTGTGTGTGTGTGTTCATTCTTATATAAGAGAAAAGGTAGTCAGTCCAAGACTAGTAGGAGGACGATGTCACTAAAGCCATCCAGTAATTCAGGCTCATTCTAGCTCATTGCTATGCAATTCTCAACAAGCAACTTTCATGTAATGGTTCATGATGGCTGCTCTAGCTCTGGCCATCAGATCCACACTCTAGCGAGAAGAGGAAAGGTCAGGTGAGTGAGTATATATCCATTTCTTCTAAGAGTAGTGGCACATTTCAGTTGTCCCTGGTCCCATTAGTGGGAAATTTGTCAAATGATCACACCTACCAGCAAGGGAGCCTCAGAATTGTCTCTAGCTGGGCAGTTTCCTGTTTATTTAATTTGCAACTTTTAATTTGGGATCCTACTAGTAAAAGAAGAAGGGAATGTTGTATATTTGTAAAAAGCCTGTGGTCTCTACCAGAGGCATCAGGTACACTAACTAACCAATGCTCTGTGTGAGCCCAAGCTACTGATTCTGATGTTGGGCCTGAGAAATATTTTACCACCTGCTATAATTGGCAAATGGAGAAGGCTGCACTCCTTAAAGATCTGGATTTCATCTTAAAAATCTGGCTTAAAGCTAGGATAACATTAAAGGCAGTTACTGCCCTCCACCCCACCCCACCCTCCTAGATTGTGGACTCTTTGATTGTTTGTACTGCATATTACTCACTTTTGTATCCCCAATATTCTATGGCCTGTATTCTATAACTAACAGTTAATGAAAATGTACCAATCAAGAGGATAAGAGAGAAGGGATGCCATTAAAGGTGGAAAGGCCACAAGGACTTAAATTTGCTCAAATCATGATGTCCTTAAAATTTTTTTGTTTGATGGTTTTATTTTCTGAGTTTGTATTGAATTTGCTCTTAATTTTTGAAATTGGTAAGCCAAGGCAATGATCAGACATACTTTCTCACAGAACTCTGTTTAAGACTAAAATTTGTAATGAGTTATGGGAAGTCACCATTATCTGTCCAAATGTGAATGCAACCTAAACTATACCTCTAAATATAACCTAAATATTTTAAGCTCTGATCAATAACTTTGAGGCCATTATTTAAATAACAGGGGTACTTTATCCTTTCTATTTTAATACCATAGATGGTGTTGTAGTTGAATTGTGTATTCAGAATAAATTTCAAGATTTGCCAAACTTTCACAATGAAGGAATATGTTTATTATATTGCATGAATTCATTTTGTTTTCAGTCTTATCTTCTATGTACTCTATAGTACTTCTATAGTACCTCAGTAAAAAGCTTAAATTTTAGATTTGGTGTATTCTACATATTTAATTTCTTTTTTGGGTATCAGATGTCTTTTTTCCTTAAACATAAATATATAGAAATAGATAGGTAGGTATAGATATAGGTATAGATAAATGTTTAAATGAAGTATATATAAAATCCAAACTCCACGTGTGTGAGTGTCATATATGTATAAGTACATATTTACAGACATATATATACACACACACATATATATGGTGATATTATAATAGAGTAGATGTTTCTAGTTAGGGAGGTATTAATCAAATTGCCTTACTTGGATATATATCTTGTAAACTTTTAATGTAAAAGAATTATTCAGTTAGTTTTGTTCTGGTATTCAAATAAAATAGACTGATCCACTATTAAACATATAAATGGGTAAGATGATTTACAGAAACAGTCCAAAAATACTTAATTTTTCTTAATTTTAGTCAGAAGGGGAAATATTCCATACTGTCTTTGGTACAATACCATCCATATTTTATAGACATACTATTTATGGTATACTTTTTACAATCTCTTCTTCTTCTGGTCTGAATAGCAATTATTGTCTGTATCTGATTGAGCTAAATATTTTCTGAGTATTTCTAACAGTGTGAGAAGTAGGTGTTTTCATTTATATTATATTATATTGTATTATTTAGTCCTCTTAGTATGAGAGGTAGTTGGCATTTTCCCTTCTTTACAGTTGAGAACACTGAGCCTAAGTTTAGTGGAAGGGTGGAATAAACCTGGTTCTGCCTCTTGCAGATCACTTCCTCCATCCTTTCCTTCTGGTACTTATCAGTTATTACCTGGCATTTGTTTCTATTTTAACTGTTTAAGTGTGATCTCCTTATGGGCAGGAATTGAGTTGTAAAATGTTCATTTTATTCTGACATTCCAGTTATCAAAGCAAGTAGCATTTTATACCCAGAACAGTAAAAGATGCTCAAACATCTTATTTTATTTTCACTTGAAAAAACTTTGAAAGTCCTTTTTTTTTTCTTTCAAACAAAATAAAATACAAGTAAAACTATTAAAGATTTAAGCAGTTGTTAAAATGGACACTTTTTGAACTTCCTTTTAACATGAAAATACTCTATTTGAAGAAACAGAATTTCCTCTTCTGTTATGTTTACGTTAATATAAATGAACTAATTTGATTAGTAGAAATTAGTAGAAAACATGACTGGTTTCTTCTTTAACCTTGAGGTAGGGAAAGGCTTATCTAACCAAGACTAAAATTCCAGAGACAAGAAAAGGAAAAATGGTACTTTTGACTAACATACACATACACACACCATAGGCTAAAACACCATAATTAATATTAAATGGCAACTGATGATCTAGCAGAAAATATTTGCAACATTTTCATTTGCAGCAACAAAGGGCTAATATCATTAATGTGTATATAATTTGTGAAGATTGAGACACAAAAATAAAACTCTCGAAGAAAAATTGGAAAAAAATGGGAAAAAATCATGGACTGACAATTCATGGTAAAAAAAAAAGATATAAAAATAGCTATGAGGCATTTAAAAATGTTCAGATTCTCTGGTAATTAGGTAAATGCCGTTAAAAATACCAATATGCCATATGTCAATATTATATTGTTGAAAATTAGGAAGTATGATAACAATTACATTGGCGAGGCTTTGAGGAAATAGGCTTTCAAACACTGTTAGCAGGAATGCAAGTTTGTACAAACTTTCTGGACGGGAATTTTACAATACCTGACAAAATTACATATACCATTAGTTTTTTACCAACAACTGTTCTTTGAGGCTGTGAAAACATATATACAAGATTATTTATTGCAACTTCAATTATAATTTCAGGATATTATAAACAACCTAATGCCCACATACGGGAATATGGTTGAATAAGGTATAGAAGCACACGCACACAATGTAGTACTACCGGTGTTGAAACAGAATGAGGAAAATCTCTGTAAATTGGTGTCAGGTGTCTGGTGCCTGCCCATGCAAACAAAACAAAACAAAAAGCTAAAACTGATATCAGGTGTCTTCCAGGTTTATTAAGTGAAAAAGCAAAGTGCAAAAGAGTCTATAATATGCTACCATTCATGTAAGGAATAAAGGATACAAGAAAATAAGTTGTGTCTGGTCACTTGTCCAAAAGAAATTTAGAGGAATGATAAAACAGAAACTCCAGAGATTGTTCCCTACATGGAGGGAGGGAGTTTAATATCACCAGTAATAAGACACGTTGACATTATGTACCTTCTCTTTGATGTACTGAGAAGCTCATTGTTTCAGTGTTATTCTTGTGTAAATGCATAATCTCAATCTCATAATGAGAAACTATCAGGCAATACCCAATAGTGAGACATTCTACAAAATAAGTGAGCAGTAATCCTCAAAAGTGTACAAGTTATAAAAGACAAAAACTGAGGAATCGTCACAGATTTGAGGAAACTACAGGGATGTGTCAACTAGATGCAATGTGACATTGCACATTGATTCTTGGAACAGAATAAAAGGCATTAGTGAGAAAAGTAGGGGCATTCAACTAAGTTCTGTACTTAGTTAATAGTATTTTATCAATGTTAATTTCTTGGTTTCGATAATCATATTATGTTTATATAAGATGTTAATATTAGGAGAAACTGGGTGAAGGTATACTGCAACTCTATTTTTGCATTTTTCTATAGCCTAAAGTGATTTAAAAATGTAACACTTTCAATATATTCTTATCCTGATTTAAGTGGGCGTACCCTTCTGTGTCAGGAACTTGTGTCTTTTGACTGTCTCTCCAATTCTTTGAAAGGAATTTCTTCATTCTCTTTACTTGTCTGAGAAGAAGAAAAACTAATAATACATGATACCTCATGCCTCAGGTGAGGTCAGAAGCAAAGAACTCCTGGTAGTAGTAATATTGGTATAGAACAGGCAGCTGCACACTCTGGACAGGAAAGGGACAAAAACTCTTCTCCTCAGCTTGCCAGGTTGCTTGGCTTACTCATCAAGAAGCCCACTAAGACCTTTCTTAAGGAGGCTGGTACCTTTTTGATGAAAGTGTTAGAAACATTTGTACAAAAGAGAAGGGCAGCTTGTTCTATGGGTGTCATATCTTCTAAATTTATCTGATTAAACTGCCCCTAAAGAAATGAAGTACCAAGGAATTGTTGATGGGGCGATGGAATATTGAGAATTTAAGAGTAAGCCAAGAGTCCCTGGGTGTATAAAATGGAATGGGGGTGGGTGGGATAAAGAACAGAAGAGCATTTGCTGGAGTGGAACAGCTCAGAATCTTACAGGAAGCAAGAGTCCTGAGGGCAGATGTCTAATCAACAGACTGCATTTTACATGGAAAACTTGAATTCGTGTCCATGAACAAAGTGTTTTAAGGTAGAGAATCAAGGAAATTTGGATGTCTTTAGGTCTCTTATTTTACAAAAGAGGAACCTGAAAGCAGATGGAAACAAGTAACTTAAATCACAGCTATTTGCTGCTATTATATTACAAATCATTGTACAGCACTTTGTTGACTAAAAGGAGTTTTCTAATGATATGAGATGGGGAAATACTTTATAAATTATACTATACAAAAGTGATTAGTAATAACTTTTAAAAATAAATTTTTCCGTTGCATCTATGGGTAGGTATTTTTACTACCTTCCATTCATTCATCAAACAAATGTACATGAAACCCAACTCTGTTCCAGGCAGGAGAGCAAAGTGGTTAAAACACACTTTTACTTGAAGTCAGTCTGCCTAGTTCCACCGTTTACTACCTATATGACCTCTTGTAGGTTATTTCACATTTCTATCTTCAGTTTCCTCATCTGTAAATTGGATCCAATTAAAGTCCCAAACCCACAGGATTTTGGTGAGGAAGCAGTGGGATAATCCATACCAGCACTTAGCAAGTACAAGCCTTGTGGCAAGTGGCATATGTAAGCTAGGGTATAAAATCTGTGGTCCACTTAAAAGAAGAGCATCAGGTCAAATACTAACTCCATCACTCACAGCTCCAATATAAATACTTTCCTAGGATCACCATTAAAACAAGATTTAAATCAATCATATAGAATGTTATTTTCCCTTGAGAATAACTCTAAGGTCAACTGTTTTTCTTTTTTTTAATCTTTGTTCACTTTATTTTGTTTTGTTCTTAAATTGTGTCATGTTAGTTTACTCTCCCCAATTTGACTGTCAAAATTATACCATTTAATAAGGCAAGCGATGGCTTCCATTCTTCTGAATGGGTCTAAACCTATGCATGAATTCATATGATCTCCTCCTGTGCCCCAAACAAATTTGGACCATTGTTGCCTCCCCTTGTTCTCTCAAGTGGAAAGTTCTTCCTCTTCTCTACACTCTGAATTAAGGGTTAAAATTTCAAATGCAGTAATCACATTCAGTCACTTACTATAAATGTAGAAAGGAACTAATTATAAGACATCGGCAAGTATTGACAAGGCCTAGTGGAATATTGACAATGTATGTTTTGCCTAAAAATTTTCAAAGCAGACAAAGAAAATGGAACATGGAACCATAACAGCCTCCTGAAATCACTCTCCACCTCCCCACCACACATATTGATGCCTAAATTCCTGGTCAGGTAGAGGCTTTCATTTTATAAACCCTGTTATGTCCTTTTCCTTCTTTAGGGGCAGCCTGACAACCAATTGCTTTTCAGGAATATTTTTCCTTTCTCTTTTACTGTGCAGCAAGAATTTAAAAAACAATTATGTTGAACTTTTACTAATTTAGGTAGTTAGGAACAGGATTAACTTGGCATTTTCAAAGGTCTCTGTTATAGAGTATGTTTGAGGAAATGCCATTTTATTGTGCCTTTTCACTGTAAAGTAGATTTTTTTGCCTGGCATTTGGTAGGTTCTAAATGCATATTCATTGAATGAAGGAATGCTGGCTAGGTTTTATGAATAAAGAGTGATTGTAATTAACACATTATATCAGACAGTTTCCCCAGAGGAACAGAACCAACAGGATGTGTGTGTGTGTGTGTGCACATGTACTTACACACACACACATACACACATGCAGAGATTTCTTATAAGGTTCTTATAAGGTGATTGTGGGGGCTGGCAAGTTGGGATTTGTAGGTAGGCTGGAGGCTGGAAGTTCTACTGAGTATGATGTTGAATTCTTGAGTTTGAATTTCTTAGGCTGGGAACTCCGGAAGACATGGAGGATATGGTTAACTAGAATTCTATCTGATCTATGGAACTCTGATTTATGCTAAGACCTTCACTTAATTGGATGAGGCCTATCCCATGCAAAATACCTTTATAGTGGCCTTTAGTTCAGTGTTTGACCAATCAACTGGGCACCATAACCTAACCAAGTTGACAAAAGGAACCATCACACATAATTATAACTTGTAAACAAATGACACATAACTGAAGTACATTGAAGCAGCTGTTTACACTAGTTGCTCAGGATATTTTTTCAAAAATAATAATACCGAAAAATTAAGTCCAGTTGAATTCTAATTTCTAAAACATAAAATCTATGTTAGTGTGGATGTATTAAGGGTGTTTCAAATATTTTTATATACAAACTTCCCATTCATTGAACAGTATTCTCTGTTGTTTAACTATTAATCTGAAAATAAGGTCTAGATTTTCAGAGAGAAAAATGATGGATAATTATTCCCTTTACAAAAGGATTGACTATCGAATTCCTTTGGTTGACTAATGTATTCCTTCTTCCATTCCTCTCTCTTTTCATTTCTTCCTTATTTTACAATATCATTTATTAAACTCTGCACAGAGTTAAATTATGGCTGAGGAATAAAAATTAAGACAGTCTTGTCTGTGCACTTAAGGAACTCATTGTTAGAGGGGTACTAGAACATGTGTGTGTAAGACTCGACTATATTTTTTATTTCCCAAGATATTAATGCTCAACTCATCATGACTGTATGTACATAACAGAGTATATATTTGTGCTTCATGTTTATGCCTAAAGAACTAAAGTTTATGCGCATATTAAAATAAATTATAGAAAACTTTTATATAATGTGAATAGGACTCAGTGTAAAACTTCCAATTTATCTAGAAATTGATCAATTGCATACAACATTCTTTATATCCTCCTGAATACTCTTGCACTGGCATGTTTTGTATACTAGCAAAAATAGAATCTCTTCAGGTTGTTTATTTGTTTTCTATGTTCACACTTTATTGGTTCCACCAAATTTTATTTATAGTGTAAGGAAATAAAAGAAACAGGCTTTTGATATGTGATGGTAGCATTTCAATAGGGAGGAAGAGCTGAGCAGTGGTATGGTGATAGGGCTAGGGGATCCTTGTTGCATTGGATAGGATAACCATGGTGATAAAAGTAAAAAGAAAATTCTGTGTGTTAATGGCGTAACACATCACAGGTTTTACTTCTTACTCTCATCACAGTCTGATGAGGGTCAGGCATTTTCACCTCATAGTTCTCCTTTAGTAGTAACCAGGATTTTGCTTGTCACATGGATGGGAAAGAATGTTAGGAACTCACAAACTCATACTCATGTATTTAACCTTGTTCCTGCAATAACACCTCATTTCTGCTATCGATGAGAGCTAAGCAATGCAATGTCAACCTTTCCTGAGAATTGTGGCCCTCCTGTATGTACAGGAAGAGAAAATCATATGGAAGATGTACAGTATAGCTTCTTTTACAATTGAGAAATGAAATATATGAATGCTCCACTGTATCAAGGATATACACAGAGTAGGGTTTGTCCCTGACACAAAATTCCATTTATATTTCCCTGCTTCCATTTTTTCCACAAATCTTCATAAAGAAGTAACTAGCATTCAAAGGAAAGTCTTTGATGTCTCCATTCCAAATGTACCAAAAGTCTCTAGTAGAAAATTCACACAGCTTTAGAGGCTAGCTAGACATCTGATACCTTACTAATGTAGAGGTTTTAATATTCAACAGATAGAATTTACTGCATTTGAGTTGGACTAGATTCCATAGGCTGAATATAATATAAATTAAAATGTAGACCATTGGCCTATAAAATGGCAACAAATCATGGCTTGTCATGATCTCTTTTAACAAGGAGAAGGTACTTCTACTCAGAGGATCTGCAAGTGCAATGTACTGATCAAGATAGAGTAGAACCTTGACTAAGAAAGTGTCAGAAGTTAGGAAGCAACTTAAAAGATCGTAGAATATTAAAGTTATAAGGGTCCTTGGAGATGGTGTATTTCACCGTTTATCTAGAAGACCAGGAATTAGAATTGAAACCGTGGTAAGCTCCACATAAAACTTTCCAAAATTTCAAATTCTAGCTTCATGAAGTCCATATTGTTTCTTTAATATGTTATTAGCTCTTCTTTAATCTCTATTTGCCATTCAATCTTTCATTGAAGTTGCCTAACCTCCTCCCTCTACCTGCCACCTCCCCAATTTCAATATTTTACAACAAGCATTGATTTTCTTGTTCATGGGACAGCTATGCCTTAGCTGTAATTAACTAGGCTTAGCATCATGCTGCAGGTAGGGTTTAATATTTTCTGTTTCTTCATGGACCAACAACTGCCAAAGGCATGCTCTTCAGTTTAAACCTCTGCTTCCATCAGTTCTCTCATATTCCATTGTGCAAGACAAGTCGATGGACAAGCTCTAAGTCAGTGGGAGAGGGAAAGGAGAAAGAACGGTTACTGAAAACAATCTAGCGTTTTTCTATCATGCCATGGTTCCAGCATTGTTTAGAGTATAAGCAGAAAACCTGCTGTAATAAAAAGATAAAAGTAGTATTGTTCAAACAGGAGTGAAGTTTATTTTTCTCTCTCTCTCTCTCTTAACAGTTTTAGATATAGGTGGATCCTTCAGGCGGGTGGGAAGTTCTTTCCAAAGGACCCAAGCTACCTTCATCTCATTGCTCTGTCATTCCTTAGGATGCTGCCATTGCCACATGGTTGAAGCTGTCTTACCAGTGCTGCATTTCATTCCAGGCCATGAGAAGGAGGAAAGAGGAAGTGCACATAATTTTCTTTTGAAATCACATGATCTGAAAGTGGCATGTGTCATTTCTTTTGTAGTCCATTGGCTATAGCATAGTCAAATGGCTAGACTGTTCCACCAGTGAAACTGGAAATGTAAGCTTTCATTTTGTAAAAAAAAAGCAATTGTGAGATGTAGTCATATACCATAAAGTCTATCTAAAGCATATAAATCAGTGGCTTTTAGTATAATCACAGGGTAGTGCATTCACCACCACAGTCAATTTTAGAACATTTTCATTACTCCAAAAAGAAAAACCCCACACCCCTCAGCAAGTCACCTTTCAATCCCTCTAGCCTTCCCCTGCCCTATGCAACCACTAATCTAATTCTCCCTCTATAAATTTATTTATATTTACATTTTATATAATGGAAACATAGAAAATAATTTCTATGCTTTGTAGTTTGAATTCTTTCACTTAGAGTAACATTTTTTAACTTGTAATTTTTTTAAATAGAGAAGTTGTAGATTTACAGAAGTCATGTAAAAAATACAGCATTCTCATATATTCCCCTATTGTTGCCACTTTCCATTAGTGTGGCTCCTGTGTTACAGTGGAGAAATATTAAAATATTAGTAGCTATAGTCCATAGTTTGTCAATTGTGAATAATGCTCCTGTGATCATTATGGTGCAAATGTCTGTTGGAGTCCCTACTTTCAGTTCTTCTGAGTCTATATCTAGTGGTGGGATCCAGATCACATGACAGTTCTATACTTAGCGCTCTCAGGAACTGCCAGACTGTCTTCCACAGCAGCTGCACCATTTTATGTTCCCCATAACAGTGAATGAGTGTTCCTATCTCTCCACATCCACTCTAATGCCTGTTTTGTATTTTTTTTAAATAGCGCACATTCTAGTAAGGTGTAAAATTTTATCTCGTGGTTTTGACTTGCATTGCCCAGAGTTAGTGATTGTTAGCATATTTTCATGTGCTTTTTAGCCATTTGTATTTCCTCTTTGGAAAACTGTCTAAGTCATTGGCTCATTTGTTAACTAGGTTGTTTGTCTTTTTATTGTTGAGTTGTAGGATTTCTTTATATATTCAGGATATTAAACACTTACTGGTTATGTGGTTTCCAAATATTTTCTCCTGTTGATTAGTCTGCTTTTTCACTTTCTTAATAAAGTTCTTTGACACACAAAAGTTTTTAATTTTGAGGAGGTCCCATATATCTATTTTTTCTTTCATTACTTCATTTTCTTTCATTACTTTCATTACTTAAACTTTGGGTGTAAATTCTAAGAAACTGTTGCCTACCACAAGATCTTGAAAACGCTTCCCCATATTTTCTTCTAGGAGATTATAGTCCTGGCTCTTATATTTAGGCCTTTGATCCATTTTGAGTTAATTTTTATATAAGGTGTGTGTTAGGGATCCATTTACATTCGTTTGCACATGGATATGTGGTTCCCCAAGCACCATTTGTTGAAGAGACTCTTCTTTCTTAGTTGAGTAGACTTGGCAGCCTTGTCCATTTTCATCAATTGGTCATAGAGGTGAGGATATATTTCTAAATTCTCAATTTGATTACATTGCTCAGTGTATACACACACACACACACACACACACACACACACACACACACACACACACACACACACACACATATACATATATCTCTAATAACAGTACTATGCTTTTTGACCATTGTAGCTTTGTAATATGCTTTAAAGTTTGGAAATTTGAGTCCTGTAGCTTCTTTCCTCTTTTTCAAGATGGTTTTGGCTATTTGGGGCCCCTTAACCTTTAGAATAAATTTGAGAACTACTTTTTCCATTTCTGTAAATTAGAGTGTTGGAATTTTGATTGGGATTGCCTTGAATAGGTAAATCATTTTGGTTAGTATTGACATCTTAATAATATTGAGTTCCCGAATCCAGGAAAATGGAAAGTCCCTCCATTTATTTAGATCTTTGATTTCTTTTAGTAATGTTTTCTGTGTATATGCCCTATACATCCTTGGTTTACTTGGTTCATAGATATTTGATTCTTTTAGTTGCTATTGTAAATGAAAAAATTTTTTTGATTTCCCCCTCAGAATATTCATTATTGGTATATAGAAACACTGGTGATTTTTACCTATTGCTCTTTTACCCCAGGACCTTACTGAATTCATTTATTTGTGCTAATATTCTCTGTTGTAGATTTTTTATATATTGTATTATGTCATCTCCAAATAGTGAAAGCTTTACTTCTTTTCCAATTAGGATGCATTTTATTGCTTTTGCTTGCCTAAATTCTCTGGCTAGAATTTCCAGTACAATGTTCAACAACAGTAGTAACAGTGGGCATCCTTGTCTTAATCCAGATTTTAGAGGGAAAGTTTTCTGTCTTTCACCATTTAGTATGATGTTAACTGTGGGATTTACATATATGCCCTCTATTATTTTGAGGAAGTTTCCTTCTATTCCTATAATTTCAGTGTTTTTGTCAAGAACGGATGCTGGATTTTATCAAATGCACTTTCTGTGTCAATCAAGATGATCATGTGTTTTTGCCCCTTCAATTTGCTAATGTGATTGTTACATTAATAGATACTTTTATATTGGATCACTCTTGCATGCTTGGGGTCAAACTCACTTGATCATAATGTATGAGTCTTTAATGTGCTGTTGGATTTGATTTGTAAGCATTTTCTTGAGGATTTTTGCTTCTATATTCATATACGAACTTGGTCTGTAATATTCTTCTCTTATTTTATCTATATCTGGCTTTGGTTTGGGGGAGATATCGGCCTCTTAGAATGAATAGTAAGGTAGCATTCCCTCTGTGGTAGTTAGATTCAGGTGTCAGCTTGGCCAGGTGAAGGTGCCTAGTTCTGTTACTGTGGACATGAGCCAATGGCATGTGAACCTCATCTGTTGCTGATTACATCTGCAGGCAGCTAGGAGGCTTGCCTGCGGCAAAGAATGATGTTTGATTTAATTAGCGGGTGCTTAAATGAGATAGCTTAATGTAGCACAGCCAAGCAGCTCAGCAAACCTCATCTCAGCACTCACAGCTCAGCCCAGGCTTTGGAGATGCAGAAGGAAATCACCCCAGGGAAAGTTGTTGGAACCCAGAGGCCTGGAGAGAAGGCCAGCAGAAATCGCCCTGTGCCTTCCCACATAAGAAAGAAACTCAGTTGAAAGTTAGCTGCCTTTCCTCTGAAGAACTATATGTTAACTAAATAAATCCCCTTTTATTGAAAACCAATCCATCTCTGGTGTGTTGCATTCCAGCAGCTAGCAAACTAGAACACCCTCCTCTTCAGTTTATTGGAAGAGTTTGAGCAGGATTTGTATTAATTCTTCTTGAAATGATTGGTAGAATTCAACTGTAGAGCCAACTGGTCCTGAGCTTTTTTTTTTCATTGAGAGGTTTTTTAACAACTAATTCAATCTCTGTACTTCTAATTAGTCTGTTGAGGTCTTCCATTTCTTCTAGATTCAGTATTCGTGAGTTTCTAGAAATTTGTCCATTTTATTTAAGCTGTCTAATTTGTTGGCATACAATTGTTTATAATATCTTCTATGATTCTTTTTGTTTCTGTGGAGTCAGTGGTAATATCCCTACTTTCATTTCTGATTTTATTTATTTATGTTTTCTCTCTTTTTTCTCTGTTAGTCTAGCTAAGGGTTTGTCAATTTTATTGCTCTTCTCGAAGAACCAACTTTTGTTTTTTTTTAATTCTTTCTTTTTTTTAAATTCTAAATTGCGTTTGTTTCTGCTCTAATTTTTGTTATTTCTTTCCCTTTGCTTGCTTTGGGATTCATGATTTTTTTTTTTCTTTTTGCAACTCTTTCAGAATCTTCCTCTTATACATTTAAAAAGCTGTCTCCATCTAATCAAGTTTAATACCCACAATTGATTGAGAGTTGCAAGCAGCTTAATAGAGAAGGCCTAAAATGCTTTGAAGAGATTGTTCATAAAAATGTGAACTCTAAAGATACTTCTGATAAGGCCTTAGACAGAAATGGGACATGTGTTATTGCAAACTGGAAGGAAGGTGTTCCTTATTTCAAAAAGGCAGATAATCTGGCAAAATTCACTAGTGGCTTTGACTGGAAGGCAGGTTTTAAAAGCCATGAACTTGGATATTTAGCAGAATAGATCTTCAAATTACATGTGGAAAGTGGAGCCTGGTTTTTCCTCAGAGCTTATAGTGAAATGTGACAGGAATGAGATAAGCTGAGAACAGAACCCTTGGGTACAAAGAAACCAGAAATTGATATTCTGGAAAATTCTAGGCTTCCAGGAAGTGAGACCCCAGAGAATAGCGCCCCGTATGAGGATTTGTCCAAATGTGGAACCAGTCAGCCATTTCAGAGAAAACCAGGATTGGACATGGAGTTATCCAGGAAGGATTTGTAGAAATTCCTTATGTTTGATGGGCATGATCCAAGGCTACTACATAGAAAGCCAATGAGAGTATTGTGGAATCTGTATAAAGAGAACCACTGCCAATCAGAACTGAGAGGGACAGAGAAGGGACACATTGGAGGAAAAATAACTTCAGAGACAAAGTCATATAGGCTAGGGTCCGAAGTCAAGGAGCCTCGGGCTGAGAGAGCGGACCCACCCAAGTACTTGGAGAGGGTAAGTTTACCCTGAAGGCAGAGGATGGGCCTTTCACCTCATTGCAGTGGAAGAGTCATACCTCCTCAGGCCTTGGAGAGAGTGGAGTACATTCCTTGGGGTTTGGGAAGAGCCTGGCTACCACTACATGGTAGGGTTGAGCATGTGCCCTGGAGGTGGCAAACAGCCCAGGTGCAGCCTTGATCCTTGAGAGGGTGGAGCTGAGAAAAAGGTGTTCTTCCCAACGTCCCCCAAGGTTGCATTCAGAGAGAGGCAGGCCACTGCTTAGGCCCTTGGAAAGGGTGGGACTGCTGCTTTCTAAAGCCCTAAAGCTAAATGACTCTCAGATTTTGAAATCTGATGACATTTGCCCTGCAGATATTTGAAACTGCTTGGGTCTGGTGACCCCTATATTCCTTCCAATTTCTCCCTATAGAAATGAATATATGTATCCTATGAGTGTTCTTCCTTTGTGTGTTGGTAACAAATAACTTGTTTTGAGTTTTTACAGGTCCAGAGCCAGAGGAGAACTTTGCTTTAGGACAGATCATGCCTGTAATTGACTTGGTACTGGTTTTAACCTTATATTGTATTTATAATGTTAAATGGTTTAAGGTTCTCTGATATTTTTATGGAATGAATGTATGTTGTATATGGAAAAAACATGTCTTTTTTAGGGTCCAGAGGGTGGAATGTACTGGTTTGAAAGGATTTATATACTCTAGAAAAGCAATGTTTTAATACTAATCAATCTTGTGGGAGCCATGGTTCCTTCTAATCCCTATTTGGTACCATAGGTTGGAAACTTGATTATATTATCTCCACGGAGATGTGACTCAATCAATTGTGGGTATTAAACTTGATTAGATGAAGACATGCCTCCACCCATTCTATGTGGGTCTTGATTAGTTTACTGAAATCCTATAAAAGAAGTATTTTGGAGAAAGCTTCAAAATGCTGCAGAACCATGAAGCAGAGAGTCCACCAGCCACTGACTTTTGGAGATGAAGAAGGAAAACACCTCCTGGGAGCCTCATGAACAAGAAGTCTGGAGAAAAAGCCAGCAGATGCCACCATGTTAGCCGTGTGCCTTTCTAGCTGAGAGAAAAATGCTGACCATCATTGGCCTTCTTGAACCAAGATATCTTTCCCTGGATGCCTTAGATTGGACATTTCCATAGACTTGTTTTAGTTGGGATATTTTCTCGGCCTTAGAACTGTAAACTAGCAACTTATAACAGTTCCCTTTTTGAAAGCTATTCTGTTTCTGGTCTATTGCATTCCAGCAGCTAGCAAACTAGAACAGTACGCATTTAAGGCTGTAAATTTCTCTCTCAGAACTGTCTTTGCTGAATCCCACAAATTTTGATGTATTGTGCTTTTGTTTTCATTTGTCTAAAGATATTTTTCTCTCTTATAGTTTCTTCTTTGGTGCTCTGATTGTTTAAGAGTATGTTGTTTTACTTCCATATATTTGTGAATTTTCCTGTTTCTGACAACTATTGATTTCTAGCTTGGTTCTATTATGATCAGGGAAAATCTTTTATATAATTTCAGGCTTTTAAAATTTATTGAGATTTGTTTTGTGACCCAAACTTGGTCTACCCTGTAGAATGATCCATGTGCACTTCAGAATAATGTATATCCTGCTTTTTGTCAGGTACAATGGTTCCTATATGTCTTCTAGGTCTAGTTCATTTATCATATAAATCGAGTTGTCTGTTTCCTTATTGATCCTCCTTCTTGATGTTCTATCTGTTTATGAGAATGGTATATTGAAGTTTCTAACTATTATTGTAGAGATGTATATTGTCCCCTCAGTGTTGCCAGTGTTTGTCTGGTGTATTTCAGGGCACCATGGTTAAATGCATCAATATCATCATTGTTATTTCTTTTTGGTGGATTAACCCTTTGATTAATATATAGTGTTCTTCTAAATGTTTCACATATAATGTCTACTTTGTCTGCTGTTAGTTTTAGCTACCCCAGCTCTTTTTTTGGCTACTGTGTGCATAGAATATCTTTTTTTTCAACCTTTTATTTTCAGTCTATTTGTGTACTTGTGTCTGAGGTGAGTCTGCTATAAACAGCATATAGTTGGATCATACTTCTTTTTTTTTAATCCTTTCCACCAATCAGTATTTTTGATCAGGGTATTTAATCCATTAACATTCTATGTTTTTACTGTCAAGGCAGTATTTATTTCAGCCATTTTATCCTTTGATTTTTATATGTCATGTCTTTTACTCTTTCTCTCTCTACTTACCCTTTCAGTTATCATTGACTAAATGACTGATAACTGTCATCTCTACACTCTACTCTGTGCCTCTGTTTCCTGTCTTTTTCTTTCAGCCTACAGAACTCCCTTTATATTTCTTGTAGGGAAGGTCTCTTGGTAGCAAACTTTCTCAGTTTCTGTTTCTCTGTGGATATTTAAACTCTTCCTTGTGTTTGAAGGATAGTTTTGCTAAAGAATTCTTGGCTGACAGCTTTTCTTTTTTAGTACGTTAAATATTTTATACTAATGCCTTCTCACTACGATGTTTTTTTTTTTTAATGAGAAATTGGCACTTAGTTTTATTGAGGATCCCTTGTATGTGGCAAATTGCTTTTCTCTTGCTGCTTTCAGGATTCTCTCTTTATCTTTGGTGCTTGGCATTCTGATTGGTATGTGTCTTGGAGTTATTCTCTTAGGATTTATTCTGTTTGGAGTATGTTGCATTTTATGGACATGCATATTCATGTCTTTCATGAGAATAGGGAAATTTTTGGCTATTATTTCCTCAAATATTCATTTTGTCCCTTTTCTATTCTCTTTTTCTACCGGGACCCATGAATGTTTGCGTGCTTCATTCTGTCATTCAAATCCCTGAGATTCTGCTCAATTGTTTCCATTCTTTTGTCTATCTGTTCTGTCTGCAAGATTTCGATTGTCCTGTTTTCTATTCACTAATTCTTTCTTCTGCCTGTTTAAATCTGCTGTTGTATGCCTCTATGCCTCTAGTATAATTTTAATCTCATCTATTGTGCCTTTCGTTCCCATAACTTCTGTTATGCTTCTTTCTATTCTTTCAGTTTCTTCTTTATGGTCACCCAATGTTTTCTTAATATCCTTTATCTTTGTAGCCATATTTCCTTCAATTCCTTTAATTGACTTAGGAGATTTGTTTGAACAAGAGTTGATTAGTTGTTTCAAATTCTGTGTCTTCTCTGAATTTTTAATTTATTCCCTTGATTGGTCCATTTCTTCTTATTTTTTAGTATGGCTTGTAATTTTTTGCTGATGTTTAGGTATCTGATTATTTTGACAAGTTTACTCTTAAGGTCAGTCTCTCTCTCTCTCTCGCCTAGGGTTTTATGTTGATTGTCTTTGTGTTAAGGCTCTTCTTTGACTCTTGGTTCAATGTATTCTAGACATTTATAATAGTCAGTGTTTCATTGATCAGATTTTCCATCTCTTCTTCATCTGATCCTTGTCCTGGATTTGTGGTATAATTTTTATGGTTGCACTATTTTCTCCATTGTTTCACCACTACCACACTCCCACCCCCAGGATTAATCTTCCTTTCCTTTATTTCTTTTATAAGAATTTTGATCTGTTCTGCTTGTTTTGGTTTTTTGTCATTGTGCTTTTTTTTTTTTTTTTTTTTTTTTTTTTTTTTTTTTTTTTTTTTTTTTTTTTTTTTTTTTTTTTTTTTTTTTTTTTTTTTTTTTTTTTTTTTACTCCTTTTATTGCCTTTTGCTGCTTTTGCTAGAGGACAAATTCTGGAAGGAAGATCACCCTGGAGTGGGCTTTCCCAGGTCAGTATTCCAGCCAGACTATCCCAGAGACTCATGAAGAGGGTGCAGACCGGCTCCAAAAGAGCTCTGGAGAGATGGTCAGAAAAGACACCAAAAAACCTGTTTGATGACTCCCGAAGTTGCACATTCCTGCCCTGCCCAGAAGATGGCACTCTTCAGCAAACTGTTCCCAGAATGTCCAGGGAGGTACTGTCTCTAAACCTCTACAGCCTCTGCCCCTGTTGTGAGTGGAGTTGAAACAATAGCTCTGTCCATCCCTATCCCGAGCAGGCTGAAACAGTAACCCAGGGTTAGGACTCTGTGATCTGAATTTGCTGGTCAAAAGCTGTGATCAGTGCTTGGCTGTGCCCAGTTTTTTTTTTTTGCAAGAAGACTTCCATCTCCCTCTCTCTCCACAGCAGCCAGCCAGGGACTGGACTCCAAGGCAGCCCATGTGGAGAGTGGGGTATCGGTAGTGGGAGCTGCCACAGCATAAGCTATTCACCATTATTTTCTGCCATTTCACAGGCCCTTCTTTGTGCTCTTCCCTGGATGCTATACAGTGCTCTCATAGCCTCAGATCCTCAGAACAGTTACAGACAGTTTTTGCCTGACCACTAGCTATTTTGGAGAAGGAGTGTTTTGGTTTGCTATAGCTGTCAGAATGCAATATTCCAGATATGGAACAGCTTTTAAAAAGGGAATTTGTTAAGTTGCAAGTTTACAGTTCTAAGACTATAAAAATGTCCAAACAAATAAAGATTATTATTGAATAAAATAAAGATTATTATTGAAGAAAGACCAATGGATCTGGAGCACCTCTGTCAGCTGGGAAGGCATATGGTGATGTCTGCTAGCTTTCTCTCCAGGCCTCTTATTTCATAGTCTTCTCTGGGGGGTATTTTTCTTTTGCATCTTGAGAGGACTCTGGCTATGTGGGCTCTGAAACTCTTTTAGAAATGGATCCAAGCAACCCTACATTGAATGGGTAGAGACACATCTCCATGTTAAACAGAAGGTACCACCCACAATTGAGTGGGTTACATCTTTGGGTCACAATGAAAGAGATCCCACCCAGAAATACTGACTGATAAAGAATCATCATTCTTTACACTACAGTTTCAAACAGGCACAAGGAGAGTTATGGAGTACCCCACGTCACCGTCTTCCCTGGACTTTCCCTATAAGCTATCATTCTGGGGCCATGTTCACAAACTAAAACCTTGAAGACGGTGGAGAATGAATGTGTTTGACAATTAGCATTCTCTACTCTCAGAACAGTTTGAACTAAGGATTTATGTGATAGGGGAATGAGCTTAGGTAGAGAAGGTGAAAAATACTTCCTTCTCCTAGAGGGAATGATACAGATAATGCTTTTTTCATAGCAAGAAGACTAGAAATCGATTTTTAATTTTTAAAAACTTTTCTTAGGCCCCAAATCCTTAGTATATTAACTTTCATGGTTAGCCAGGTAAAATGACTCTCTGGTGTTGCAATAAGAGACTACTATGAGTTTCATATCTTCCTGTGGGAGTCTGTATTCTCTAAATAGTCAAGTCCACAACAGGTTAAATGTTAGACCCCAATTAAATATTAGGTTTGATTAAAATTACATAATAAGACAAGGCATGTTTATAAGCATACATCATAATTTTATCCACCTGTTATATACTATATCATCTGGGTTTTGACCTGAGTTATTAGAAATATTGTGTGTGTGTGTTTCCCTCTGTTTAGATCTCAGAAATTTCACTTCAGAACTATTATTGAAGATCAAATTGATGTCAGCCAGGAAACTGTAATTTCCTGTCACTTGGCCTTGAATTACTACATTGAGTTTTCCGGCAAAAACAAATTTAGTTTAAAGATGCAAGCTTTTTCTACTTATCCTTACTACCTAAGAACATGCATGTTTTATACTGTCCTGTTTCTATAATATATATAATTATTGACTCAGAATGATACTCAGCCTTCCTTGTATCATTTTATCTTGAACTAATCAAGTCCAAACTTCCTGCTAAAAACTGGTGTATGTTCTTTTAAATGTGGGCTTCAGAGCCAATTTATTTGATAAGGGCAAATAAACTCCCATTTCCAGTCTACAGAAATGAAGCAGAACAGTCATGTTGAAAGGCACATAATGTTCTTCCCTGCTGTTTTTATTTTTCCTATGTATCACAAGTAGGGAAAATGGAATTTCATAAGGACTTAGTTTGTGAAGTGCAGTATAGGCAGTAAGGTTTTTTTTTTTTTGTATGCTGTATAGTGGGATCACATTTCATTATTTTTCCATGTGAGCATCCCATTATTGCAGCATCATTTGCTAAATTTTTGTTTGTTTGTTTTGCTTATTTGTTTGTTTTTTGGGAAAGTGTGTGGACTGGGAATCAAACCCAGGTCTCCCGCATGGCAGGCGAGAATTCTACCACTAAACTACCCTTGCATCCCCACAGCAGTATGTTTTAATATATTTCCTGAGCACTTTATATATAAGAGAAGAACTTGTTTTGCTTTAAATGAATTGGGTTGCAATTTTCTGAAAGCTAACCAACAAAATTGTGTTGCATTAAACTTGACTTTCTTATTATCAGGTTCTTTGTGAAGACACAAAGAAATAAATTTATGTGTGTGTGTGGGGGGGGTGCATTTATGGGGATACCAGTAGCTCTGAGGCTTTAATTGTGTACAGCAGAACCAGGTGGAGGATAAAGAGTTTCTGGGGTTAACTCCTTGGCTAAGAGGATAAATAGGAAATTCAGCTTTGTGGGTTGGGGGTAGAACTAGGAGAAGGGTGAAGAACCTTATGCATCTTTTCTCTTCCTGGTCCTAAAACAATCACTGACACATAGGAGGCCCTGGAAAAGTGTTTGCTAAAGGAAGAATACCAAGAGGCCATCTTGTCATGGTGAGAGGCTTGAGCTAACACTGTTGCCAAGCCAGGTACTCTTCTGAGTCACTTTGTGCCTGTGTCTAGCACCAGGAAAACTGGGGACAAATTTTCCTCCTGTTAGGATTATACCATGCATTGCAGGATGTTTAGCATCCTGCCCCCAAGAAATGCCAGCAGTGCTCTCCAATTAATGGGGCCACCAGATTTCTACGTATTGCCAAATGCCCCTATGGGAAGGTCCTTCCTCTGCAGAAAACAGATTGTTATAGTTCAATAGTTGATTGCTCGGTTGATCAATTTGTGTATAAGAAATACTTTTATGTTCTATAGCTTCTCATTTTAGTTGTTTAGCACTCTTATTTTTATTGTGAACTATTTTAAGTGTTCAGGGAAACAGAGTGAATAATAACCTTCTGAGTCCTCAGCATCCAGTTTTGTTACATTTCAACATCTTGCTTTAGAAAAAAATTTTGAAGAAATGTTATATTACTTTATGAAAGCTCCCCATGTGTCCCTCAACCACATTTCCATGTACGCAAAAAAAAAAAGGTCTCTTGAATTGAGAATTTATCATTTCTTATAGAGTTTTAGGCTTTTGCTATATCGGAATGTATTTCTAAAGGATATTTAGTGGTTTTACATGTTTTTAAACTTCTTTAAAATGATATCATCCTGTATTCCTGTGCAGCTTCCTTATTTGACACATGATTAGATATCAAAATGTATTTATTTGGTTATATGGAGATCCAGTTCATTCGTTTTAAATTCTATAAACCATGCCATTATACAAATATATAACACAAAATTATTTATCTAAATTTTTGATTTGGACATTTGGAATGTTTCTGTTTTTTACTATTGCAAAAGATCTCCAATGAACATTCTCATGTTTGTCTCTCAGTGTACAGATTCCCGTCTAGGAACTGATTGCTGGTTCAGTGGGTCTGCATTCAACCACACTAGTTATTGCCAAATTATTCACTAGTTACACTTGTATTAGCAGTTAATGGAAATTCTAGTATTATCACATGTTTTCCAGCATTTGATATTGCTACTATTATTTTTTGAATAACAATGTCTTGAGTGGGATATAGTATCTTAAAAATGCATTTCCCTAGTTGTTGCTTCTCTTATGCTTATCGGCCATCCACGTTTCCCTTGTGTAAATTACATGTTCATATACCTTGCCTCTTTTTCTATTGTCATTTTTCTTCTTTGTTTTTAATTGCTTTTTAAGAATTCTCTTTTTAGAAAATACACAAATACATCTACACAGACACAAATACAATGTATTTTTCCTGCCTCTGGCTTTTCTATTTTATTTGCTGATTTTTGTTGTACAGATTATTTTAGTTAATTTTGTCACTCTTTTTCATTAGAGTTTGTATTTCTTATGTCTTGTTTAAGAAAATGTTTCTTTCTCATTTTTTACCATGTAACCAGCATCCCAGAATTATTTTTTTTAAATTGTCAATCCCTTCTTCATTGTTTTGCATGTTAATAGGTGGATAGGTCTGTTTCTGTTTCTGTTTCTGAGCTTTTCTGTTCCAGTGATCTATTTATCTTTCCCTTTGGCCAGTAACCCATAGTCTTAAATATCATTGATTTTTATATAAACTTTGAAATCTATGAAAGTAGGCTGTTTTCCAAATTGTCTTGGCTATTCTTATCCCTTTGTTCCTACATATTATTATATTTTATTATTAGCTTTTTACTTTAGATAAAAAGCCCTATTAAGATTTTGACTGGAACTAAATTGAACTTATGGAATAATTGGAGGAAAATAGACATATTCCAGACATTGATTCCTTCTATCTATGAACTTGGGCTATTTTTCCTTTATATAGAAATGTTTTATGGCTTTCAATTTAAAATAAAATATCTTTCTCTATAAAAGTCTTATATCTTTTTCTAGTGTTTATCCTAAGGACATTATATTCTGTGTTTCTCTTACTCACGGACTCTGTTTTAAAATCTCTTTCTTCTTTCCTTTCCTTCCTTTCCTTCCCCCCTCACTCCTTCTCTCTGTTTTCCTTCCTTCCTTCCTTCTTCCACTGATCTCAAGGTATATTTTGCTAGTATATTATATATGGTGACCTTTCTTATAACTTCTGAATAATTTGTTTATAAAGTTTTTGAATTTTCTATGTAGCCAGTATTATATAAAAATAATTTTTATATCTCCCTATTCTTAAATTTATTATTTAATTTTTCTTTCACCATGGTGATGAGAACCTATAAAATAATGTTTTATTAAAAAGGTTTTGGTAGGCATCTTTATCTTCTTCCTGACTTTTAAGGGATTTGTCTTTTCATGCATGTTTTTATACTTTTACTACATTTTTCTGTATTTATAAGTAATGTTAATTAAAATTTTGAGATTTCATATAAATGGTATCCTACTAGGTATATTCTTTATATTCTTCTGATAGTTCACTATTAAGTATGACATTTTCTGCTGTAGTTATTTGGCTTCCATGTCTTCCTGATTCTAGTTGTTGAAATTTACCAAATTGCTTAATGATTTGGGGGGATGTCATATTATTCCAATAATTTTCTAATGTTTTTATAGCAGTAGAGTTTTAGAAATGCTACCACATATACATATTTTAAGAGTTCAATATGCAAGTTCAAAGAGTAAACTTTGAACTTGTGATTTATAATTTCTTCTCTGCCCAATTGTTAAAATTCCTAAAGAAAGCTCTAGTCATTTTTGATGGTTTATGGATCTGTTTGTTCACTTTTACAAAATACAGGATGTATTAGTTAGGGTTCTCTAGAGAAACAGAATCAACAGGAAATATTTGTAAATATGAAATTTATAAAAGTGTCTCACGCAACCGTGGGAACGTAGAGTCCAAAATCCATAAGGCAGGTGGTGAAGCTGACGATTCCAGTGGAGAGTCTGGATGAACTCCACAGGAGAGGCTCACCAGCTGAAGCAGGAAGAGAGCCTTTCTCTTCTGGATCCTCCTTAAAAGGCTTCCAGTGATTAGACTGATCATCACTCATTGCAGAAGACACTCCCCCTGGTTGATTACAAATTGAATCAGCTGTGGACTTTAGCGGACATGATCATGATTTAATTCTATGAAATGTCCTCATCACAACAGACAGGCCAGCACTTGCCCAACCAGACAAACAGGTACCACCACCTGGCCAAGTTGACACGTGAACCTGACCATGACACAGGATTTATATTTTGGGCCACAAAACAAAGCTCAACTCAGAATTTAGAATATGTATTCCAATATATCTATTAACACTTACATCTTTACTCAAAAACTTTTTCCTCTTTACCCAAACCATGGCTGGAGACCAGTGCCTCTCCCTGCCACACTTTGCCTTGTAGGAAGCACTTTATTCTTTTACCTCCCTTATTCACTAAGGGAGGTGGAGAAGAGAAGAGAGGTATGAAGGTCAGAAAATTTGTTACTTTTTTAGTGTTGTTGTAAAATGGCTTAATTCTCTGTAGACCTGGAAGATGTTTACAACTTTCTCATGGTTATTTGTCAGAGTTCTTTGAAGGATGCACCTTTGAGCCTCTTTGATCTCACCTTCCTTTACTTGGGTAGTGGCCTCTCCTGGAGCTGGATGTTCCAAATCTCTCTTCAGCTTCTGCTCCCAGCAAGTACATGCAGTGTCCTCCTGCCAATGACCCCTTTCTCAGCCAAGTCACTCTTTTGAACAGGCTCTCTCTTATAAATGAATTCCAGCAAACATTCATGCCACAAATTTTACATCTGGTTCCTGAGAATTGTGCATTTTATCTTTGTTTAGAGAGGCCTGCATTTACTTTTCAGACGCATCACTCCAGCCTGCTGCCACAGGTCGCTTTAGGTTGCTTGGATGCTGGGCCTCCTCACCCCTCACCTGCAGAGAATATCTATCAAGGTCCGTGCATGGTTCCATGAAGTTCCCTGTCACGAGGCTGGGGGTAGGAAGTAGCACACGCCCCAGTCACTCTCCAAAATGTCTTCCTAAAACATCCTTTCTCATTCTCACTTTCATGACCCTTTTTCATCTTCAATCTGAGTGAGTGACTCCTGGGTGAGTCTGATTATAGGGAAAGCTTCTCTTAAGCTTAAGTAGAGAAATGAAACCGTTTATAGTTATATATAAAGTGATAGTATTACACTATCAAACCCAGCCACTGAATCATAGTAAGAGTGGCAGGAAAGTTATATAACATAGTGACAATTACCTTCATATGAGAGAGAAACCTTTCAGAATAATCTTACTATACATAAATTTGTCCTATTTTTTTGTCAGCTGCCTTAGTTTCGTTACAAATGGTTTTTCATGCCACAAAAACCAACCAAGTCCTGTTAGATTTTTATGCACTTAAAATAAACTAAAATCATATTGAAATTAATTTTTGTGTGCATAAGTTCCACTAATTCTGTACACACAAAGTTGCCTTTTGCCATCGATGTAAACTCATCAATATTCTAAGGTTTTGATGGAGGAAAAAGTTGAACAGAGTATGCTGATGCTTCTGCTTAGTTTCAGTTACATCTAACTCTCCACTAGACTTTCAGCTCCTTAAAGACATATTAATTTTTTTTCTATTTTGCAGCCTGATTGTTCTGAGCACACAGTAGACAGTGCTGAGTTTTGTTTTTTTCAGTATCTTTCAGCACTGTGGGTAAAGCGTTAGGTAGAGTGGATACATTGAGTATTTTAAAACATCTGTGATGGTTTTCACAATATTATTTAATACTATTAGATAATTATTTAATAATATCATCTAATATAAAGAAGCAGAGATGTAAAAGCCACTTTTGATAGGCTATATTCAATCAATACTGTAAAGAGAGTGGGAGATATATTGGAAGTCAAGAGATGAATACATTTTCTGATTTTTGACTGACCATGTATTGATAAACTCAGCATTGTGCCCAGCCTAAATACTGTGATGTAATCAAACAGCTGGTCCATAACCTTTAAAGAGAATAATTGGACACTAATAAAGTTTCACGCATCTAAACTTTTATACTCATTTTGTTTATTGGAGAGACCATTTATGAGAATACTAAAGAACATGCCTCAAAATCTTTTTAACTAATCTTTTTTATTATGATGCATATTATATATACAAAAAATTCCACAAAATATAAATCTACAACTCAATGAATTGTGACAAAGCTAATCACATTACATGTGACCATGTAAATGGTCACACAAGTCCACAAAGGGAATATTAGTAGTATTCTAGTCAAACTCCAATCAAATCCTTATCTCTTCCCCTCAGCAAAGGTAACCACCAGCCTGATGTCTAAATAGTTTAGTTTCACCATGTTTCTGAACTTCATATAAATGGAATCATGCAGCATGTTTTCTTTAATTTTTGGCTTCTTTAAAATCTTAATTTTTTAGATTCATTCATATTGATATATGGGACTATAGTTTGTTTAATTACATTTTAAGTGTAAATATTGCATAAGTTATTCACCCATTATAATGCTGATTTATTGATGGACTTTTGTGTCTTTTCTAGTTTTTCTTTTGGGGAAGGGGTGTTGCATGAAGAAGGAACTTCCTTGTACCTGCCTGTCTGTGCACATACTCATACATTTTTGTTGAGTGAGTGCCTTGGAGTAGTACTGTTGGTTCATATATAAGTGCATTGTTAAACTTAGTAGATAAGACCCAGTTTTTTTTTCCAAAAGAGTTTACCAATTTACTCTTTCATCAGCAGTATTCTTGTTGCTCCATTTCTACGCTAACCATTGGTATTGTCAATATTTTTGTATCCACTTTAGATGGCTGAGAATTTATGTCTCATTATGGCTTTAATTAGTATTTTCCTGCTTATTAATGAGGGTGCTCATTCTTTCACGAATTTCTTGGCCATTTGGACAGCCTCTTTTTTTTTGCTTTTTTATTTTGGAATAATTTAAATTCACAGAAAGTGGCGAAGATAAGCCGGGAGGTTGTTTGTACCTCTTACCTATTTTTCTCCCACATTAACATCTTGCATAAAGATAGAAGAAAATCAAAGATAGGAAAATGATACTGATGCAACCCATAGAGCTTATTCATATTTCACCAGTTTTAAACACGCTTGTGTGGGGGTGTGTGTATTGTTCTATGCAATTTTATTACCTGTGCAACCTTGTGTAACCACCCCCATAATCAAGATACAGCACTGTTATGTCAACAAAAAGCTCTTTCCTCCTATCTCTTAGACATTCCCTACTCCTTCACCCATCTAGAACCCATGTCAACTGCTAATATGAACTCCATCTCTATTATCTTTTGAAATGACTGCTCAAATCTTGTCTGTTGTCTTTTTCTTATTGAGTTGAGGATGTTCATATGCATAGTTATTTCAACAATGAGTATCTTCTCCTGTACGGTATATTTGGTATATTTATATTTTCTTATTGGTTGTCTTTTTTTTTTTTTCTATGTGTTTGGTGCTTTTGATTTTCTGTTTAAGAAATCTTTCTCTACTCTCAGATCATGAAAATATTCACCCAGAAGCTTTATTGTTTTGTCATGTTTAGATCTATACTCGATCTGGAATCGATTATTGGTGTGGCTCAGAGGTCAAGTTTAATTTTTTTTCCACATGGACATCCAATTACCCAGTACTCTATTGAAAAACCTTTACCCCCCACTTTGTAATTCCACCTTAGCTATAAATCAAGTGGCCACATGTGTCAGGGTCTGTTTCTAGACTCTCTGTACATTCCGTTGGTTGATTTATCTATCTTTACATCAATTATATACCATTTTATATTCTGTTCCTTTACAATACACCTTAACATCTGGTAGAGCAAATGTTCGTACTACTTATTCGTGAGTGTCTTAGATTTTCTTGGATTTTTGCATTTCCATGTACATTTTAGAAGCATTTTCTCAACTTATTTTAAATATTGGGGATTTTTCTCTTGGATAGGATGACACATCATCATAAAGATGTCAGTTATCCTTAAATTAATTTATCAATTCCAATAAAATTATCAACAAATCTTTTGATATGTATGGTTCTAGACAAGAAGATACTAAATAGTTCATATGAAAAATCAAACATGCAAGAATAGTTAAGAAGATATTACAAAAGAAAACCTAGAGGGAGGACTAGTCCTGCCAGATATTAAAACATATTACAAGCCTTTTCTAAATTAAAACAGAGTAGTAATGGCACATGTAAAGGACAGACCAATAGAATCAAGTGGAAAACATGGACATAGAACCAATTACTTTGGGAATTGAGTGTATGCAATGTGGTATGTCAACTCACTGGGTCAAAGATGAACCTTTTAATATGTTGTGCCAGGACAATAGGATATCATTTGGGAAAATTTATTGGGTGTCTTTATTGGTTATATGATGAATCTATAAATCTTTTAGGCATGAATTGACATCAGTGCTATACTGGGTCTTGCAGTCATGAATAGAGCATGGCTCTCTATTTATTTAGGCTTCTTTTTTTCTTTTGATATTATTTTATTGCTTTGCCATGAAGTTTTTGCCATCTTTTGTGAAATTGACTCCCAGGTATTTAATATTTTAATGCTAAGTAATAAATACTATACGAAGTAAATAGTATCTTTGAATGTTTCATTTTCTAAGTGTTTGTTGCAATTTATAGAAATACAAAGAATATCTATATATTGACTTTGTGTCCATGAATCTTGCTAAACTCACCTATTAACTCTAGTAACTTATCTCTTGATTCTTTAATATTTTCTCTATATATCTAAGTAACATGTACAAATAATTTTTATTTCTTTTTAACACTTATGCTGCTTGCCTCCTTCCCCCCATCTCTCCCTTAAGTCTTTTCTTTCTTTCCATGGTTAGTATTTTTAAATACAATGTTGAATAAAAGTCATGTTAGCAGGTATTTATATGTTGTTTTCTCTTTTCACATTTAGTTTTTCATATTTGCTGTAGATTTTTTGTGCGTACACTTTATCAAATAAGCTTATGAATGTTCCCTCTGATCCTAATTTTCCAAGAATTTTTTCTGTCATGAATCAGTGTTTAATTTATCAAATGATATTTCTGCTCCATTACAGAGGACCATACTATTTTTCTTCCTTATTTTATTAATAAGGGGCTGTGAGTTTCACTGCTTGATTTTCAGTGTTAGGCCAATCTTTAGATTTTCGACTTGGATTTGATGCATGAGCTATTTTGTATATTGCTGGATTCAGTTCCTAATATTTCTTTAGAAGTATTTCATCTATGTCTATTGTGATATTGGCTTATACTTTTCTGGACTTTAACAAGAAATTTCTGTTTGTTTTATAAAATCTTTCATCCTTCCTATCCAAATTGATGATATCGTCAGCCATATGCTCACACAGCCTTGAATTACACACCCACACCTCTCTCACGTTTAATCAATCACCAGTTGTCTGCTCTCTCTTTTAAATACCGTATCAGTCAGTTTCATCATTCTTTCTGTCCTCCCACCTCCTATTTCAAAATGCTATTTTCTCTTTCTTGGATTGCTCCAGTAATACCGATGCAGTTTCTCTGCTACAAGTTTTGCTTTCTCCTATTTTTTGCTCGCCACTTTTCTTGTTAAAAATTTTCAGTGGGTACTCACTGAATTTCCTTTAGCTCCCCAAATTGACCATGTTCCCTCTTATTTCCAAGCCCTTGTGATACGCTGTTTCCTTCGCTGTTAAGCACAATAGTGCACCAACTAAAGGATTGATGTGGCAGAGCAGGCAAGTAGTTGAAGAAGGAGCAAGGGTTAATGAAAGAATAGCCCATGAGGAGGCAATGGGTGGAGAGGTTCAACAGAAAGTTCAGGAGCTAATGTTTCAAGCATTTATCTGTTTACTTTCTCATCTCTTTTATTCTTCGCCGAGTGTCATAGTTTGGCAGAACTCCTATGACATATACTGCACAATGGTTGGATTAACAAAAGGAATTTATTGTCTCATAGTCTTGGATGGTTGAAGTCTAAAATCAAGACATCATGAAGGCAATGCTTTTTATCAGAGGTCTGTAACATTCTGGTACTGGCTTGCCACAATCCTTGGAGTTCTTTGGCTTGCATCTCTGCTTCCCATCACATGGCAATTTTTCTCTTGTGTCTTCTTTTCTGGTTTCTGCTGACTTTCTGCTTCTTCCTATGGCTTTCTCTACTTCTTCCTGTGGCTTTCTTTAATTGTTGTCCAAATTCCTTTGTTTATATAAAGGACTCCAGTGTTGTGGATTAAAGCCAACCCCGATTCATTTGGGCCACACCCAAATGGGATCTTAGAACATCCTATGCACAAATAGTCCACACCTTAACTGATAATACATCTTCAAAGAATCTATTTACTAATGGGTTCACACCCACAGGAACATAGATTAAGATAAAGAATGTCTGTCACACCTAGTATGTTTTGTTGGATCTGGAGTTGAGTTCTCAAAGGGAGCAAAGCAGTGTTTAACTCTTGTACTTAGTTCTGGATAGCACAGTTTATGCTTCATGTACAAAGTGCAAACTCTTAGAAAGAAAGTAACAAGGGAGGAAAAGAACTGTTGGGGGTGTTAGGGGTGATTAATATGGATAAAATGACACTTGAAGTACTGTCATAAAAAGGTGAAATAAATATTTTTTGTGTGCCTTGGTGACTGCAAAAGCAATACTAATAAAAGTAGATAGAAACATAAGGAGGCAAATTTCATTTCCAAATTAGAGAGAACTGTTTAAAGACTAGAACTGCCTTGAAATGGAAAGATCTGCCTCCTGAGACAGTAGGCTTCCTCTTGTTTAATGGATGTAAACAGTGGTTGGTCATTTATATAAAAGGGATTTATCCATTGGGAAGTTGATTCCAAACCCAGGCCATATCCCAGGCTAATTAAAGTACAGTCTCAGGGAGATGGGACAAAAGAATTAATATCTTTTGATGCTTCCCAGGTGAATCCACTATTCAGGAAAGTTTAGGAAGCACTGCATTAGAGGGAGGGTTCAACTCTGGTTTTTCTGCATCAGAATGGCCTAGAAGATATCAAAAGAGTGAATACTTCCAAGTATTATCCTGTAGCTTCTAAATTAGAAAAGTGAGGTAGGACCCAAGAATCTGTATGTACGATTACTACATATATGTAATAATATATGTGTAAATTATTATCTATATTTAATATTATTCCCAGCAGATTCCGTTTTCTAGTTGGATTTGGAAACCACTGGATTAGATGACCAACCCCTTTAAAGAGAATGCCTTATGTATGATATATCTGTAATTCAACAAGGTGCTTGACAAACTCATGGTATCTATGTTGGCAAAATAATATGAATTTTTGTAAGAATAAGTTTTGGAGTCACAGAGATCTGAATTTAATTCTAATTTCGTTACATACTAGTTACTAGACTTTCACAAATTAGCATAACCTCTCAACCCAATTTCCTCATATAAAAATAGCATATTAACTGCTTTACACATTTAATTAAAGCTTAAGCATAATTATTTATGAAAAGCATCAAAGTGTCTAGCATTAGTGTTTGCTCAAATTGGACTCCTTTCTAAAATTCTGTGATTCTTTGAATGTTGAAATTAATGAATGAGTAGGATATACATGTTCGGTAGTATATGTGTATTCTTATTACTCTTTAGCATAAATGTGCTGTGGATTTCTATTTTTAATATTCTTCTTGGTTTAGTTGTATACTTGATATTTTAAATGTCATTGTGGTAAAGAAGGATTCCTTTAACCTACTACTACTGCAATTAATATTATTATTTTTGCATGCTGTATGGTGGGGGTCACATTTCATTCTTTTTCCATGTGACTATCCCGTTATTGCAGCACCATTTGTTGAATTTTTTTTTTGTGGGGGGACAGGGTGAGGAAGTGCAGAAGCCAGGCATCGAACCCGGGTCTCCTGCAAGGCAAGCGAGAATCTACCAGTGAACAACTCTTGCATTCCCCACCCACTCCTTAAAGTCAAATACAATCCATACCTAAAATGTTTTCTAAATTGTAAATTGTAAGTTTTACTATATATATTAAATATAAATATATAATATAAAATATTATATAAAATATAAATATAAATATATAAAATATATATATATTTGCTAGTGGTACTATAATTTGTGGATGGGAATTAACTGTGTGCTTATTTTTTATCCCAGGTTCACAGAAACTGTACATTTTTATTAAAATGGAAAACTGTGAGAAAAGAAAAAGATAGCGGTTGGAGTTAAAATTCCTGGATGGATATTCCCCTTTTGAGAAGTCATCATTTATAAACGATATGCTGACTTGGAAGGTCCCAGGAGTAAATTGCAGAATTTATTTTTCCCATACAATGAATGGATTTTTTTTATCATTCCCTGGAGTCTATGAAGTTCAAAGAAGGTGTCTGATGGGAAATGTGGCATGCCAGTGTTTTCCTAGTGATTGTATCTCGGATTAGTTTGCTGCTTTTGTGAAGCGTTTCCATTTTGAAGGGCAAGGACCTAATGTGATGGATTTATCTTCAGAAATGAACAGACATGGGAAGAATCTGGTGAGTCACAAGCTAGAAGATCAGAAGAAGGTAATACAAATGCATTTCCTTTCGTTTGGTCCTTTTTATTTATGCTTAAGGAGGATTTTGTAAATTGAAAATGATTGTGCCTTATGAGATAAAAACAAAGCAAAACAAAACATACTGTTTAATGGTCAAATATCCTGCCATACAGCCAAGTGTTGCCGTGGGTATGCACTTTTTTATCAATTGGTGATTTTTGCTTCAAATGTCTCCTGAATTTGATGACCCGCTGAGAGGGCAAATGTGTTTCCTCACTCTTGACTTTGTGTTGGTCATTTGCTGGCATATGTGAGCAGCCTCTGAGATCCAGGGTGATGCAGGGGTCATGTGGCATTTCTGGAGTAAAGCAGCAAGTTGAAACACTCCTAAAAGAAAACACCTCTTTGCTGCCATTAGAAAGCACAGGTGGCATTTCAAATGCTTCAATTTCATGTCCTAGAGAACAAAAGGTTTTATTACCTTTCAGCTAGCCTGAAAACAGAGCTTGGGGCAAATACCAGCATTGGTTTGATTCTTCATGTGTGATTTTGAAGGAACTAATGGAAAGTATCAAGAAAGGATGGTATTATTTAAAAAAAAATGGGTTTAGAGAGTTTCTGAGTAAGAAGCTAGGAATTGAATACTGAGGGTTGCACTTAACCCAAATTTTTCTGCCTTTTTAAACCACTTATCTGTTAAAGTCCTGTGCTGTGGTAAGAACCGTCTAAGAGCACTTATCAGAAGGCTAAGAGATGGTGCCCAGGAGAGAAAGCCCAACTCACAATAAAATATATTATCTTTTGCAGTGTTTTCATGGACTCTTTTAGTACAGGACAAGTGTGTGGGGACCCAGTGGCTAAGGCAGAAATGCAAGGAATAATGAAATAATGGAAAGCAGATTCTTGGTTAAACCTGGGTCTAAGGGGCGTGATTAAGGTTGTTTTTCCATCTTTCTTAGAAATTTTGTTTACTACACACTTTGCACGTCCCAGACTCCAGCTAGGTTTTTTGCAGGTTTGAAGATAAGAAGTGTAGAAGAGGCTAAGGAGAGTCAATAGTTTATTAATTTGGTGCTGTCACTATGACCAATGCCAGCTGAATGGTAACTGCAGTGAAGACTCTGGAACTAATCAACACAGAAATGGATCAATTATTTATGCCCAGTTTGGTTCACTCATTGGTCTTACCTGTAGTATAAGTAAAATCTCGGAAAACACAAAGTACTCTAAAATCCAAGGATCTTGGAATCAATTTTCACTCAGTATGGATAGGTTTCTGCACAAATAAGTGTGTTACCATGAATGCTGTTGGTGTTACAAATGACAAGCATTTTTTTCTATCCACATTTAAAAAATGTCATTAATGCGTGGTAATTTACTTCCTGCATTAGGTAGGTGAAGAGAAAGGTAGGGAATCGGTTAGCAAATAATATTTTTCAACTGGGTGGAGATCCTGCTGCTTTGGCAGGAAAGATGGTGCCCTCTGCATGTGCTAGACTTCTATTTCCCAAATAAGAGAGGTATTTTTCTGTGAACACAAAAGGGATTGCAAGCTGTATAATGAAATGCATTCTAAAAGTTATTCTGAAAATTCCTTGTGTGGAACTTTAAATAGTGGTCTGTAATGGTGCTTAGTTTCCCAGGCCAATTTCACAAAGGACTGTTCAGTTCATAAAGAATGGACTAATAGTAATAGATTTAGGCAGAGGCATGGAATATCATGATTTTGTGGGAAAATTTAAAAGGCAGCTTGGTGTGGTGGGACAACAAGATGCCCATTTCACTGTAGCCTCACCTCCTAGTCAGTGCAGAGATGAGCAGGAGTGAGCAATGTCAAGATGGAAACATAGTGACTGACTCCTGGCCACCTAACTGGTGTGGGCATTCTCAGCAGAGCACTGATATGTAGGGGCTGAGAAGTCAGATGATCAGATATGTATATTCTTAAGATTCAGATTTCTTTAATGTCAGTAGAAACCTCTATTCTTAATGCTATTTTGGTGCACTTGTATTAAGGAGAAAGATGAAATGTAACATCATAAATCTTTGTAGATTGTGTGGTGGCAGGGCTGTAACCTGCCAATCATCAGTATAGATTATAAGGTCATTCATGAAATTAGCTTAAGTGTTTTTAGTCCTTCATGATGAATTAATTTAGCAGGTACAATGTTTCAAATCAATGCAATAAATGCATTTATCTTAATTCATGATGTAATCCAGAGTTGAAGCGATTTTTGGCATTACTGAAAAGTGTGTGCTTTTAGCAGTTTGGCATATGGGAGGCATTCAAAGAAGGATGGATTGAACTGGGTTGAATGTAGTCACCTATTTCAACCACTATACAACTGATAACTTGTTCAGTCTACAAATAGCTCATCAGCTTTTGTTCTTAATTTAAAATATGTGATATGCAGTGATTATGCCCTACTTCTAAATATAAACTTAGGACACTTAATATGTGGTTTTGTGAATATGTTCAACTGAAGTGAGCAGGTAAGTGTTAGGGAAAAGATTATTATGGAATTATTATATGCTGAGAACATACTTGATCCCTTCTGATTTATTTAAAAAGTATCATCCTACAAAGATAGAAACTACTTTTACCTCCTGAGGAGTTAGGTCCTATAAAGTATTAATTTCTTAAGAATATATTTAAAATTAAAGAGCTCAAAACTATGTGTGACTCCATGGCCTTCTTTCACAAATGCCGCATCTCTTTACTAAATCTGAACAAATGAAATGCACTTGAAAATTTAAAAAATAACATATCTATAAGTCCCTAGTGAAGTTCTCTTCGTTGTGAATAACCCAGTGACTTGGATTTTATAGGAGCTGAAGAGAATACTTCTAAGAATCTCAAATCAATTAGAATTGCTATAAGACTAGGTGGAATGAATTTGTCTTTTTGATTCCTGTGATTTTTTTTTTCCAGCAGAATTTTCAGTTAGACTTGGCCCATAATCCTGCTCTTGGCATTCAGTTTCTAGAATGTTCCAGATAGGAAAACTGTTTGGCATCCCAGAGCGCCAGGATGCCCATAATAAGGTGTTTTACCTTTGAAAACTTTATCTTTTGAGCCTTGTTTGCAGATTGATGTTAGCGGAGTTAGCACATAGCTTTCCACTAATGTTATTGCTCTGTGGGATTATTTCTGCAAAAGCACCTGGAATAGTGAAAGCCCAGTACATACAAATGTCATTGCTGTGTAACTAATTGTGACCTTGAACTGAAAGGCAGAACTTAGTAGATTTTGCTTTCAATCTAATTGTGGCGGTTTCCAGTAGAGGCAGCCCTAGGACACAGATTTATTGTCCCATGACTATTTTGTGTATTAAACCAACACATTTGTCATTGTCAGTAGTTTACTGAGTATTGCTTAAGAAGGTAGCAGGCGACAAACTTTGAACTCATCACAGTGGAGTTCACCTGCATGAATTATTTTGTTCTATTTTCTAAAACAAAAGGGATGAACAGCATTATTAAAAGCAAGTACTTTTATGGAAATGTCTAAGAGTGCTGCTGTCTCAGTTCCTCATGTCTTAAAATTATATCTTTTCCATATTCAGTTAGTCAGCCTTATATTAACCCTGGTATGCAATAGGATCAAGATAAATTGCAATATATTGTGTCTTTATTTCCAAGAGATACCAATTATTTCAGAAGTGAAACACTCCAAGCATAGTGAATATAGTTTGAGATGTGGGGAATCATGTATAATGAGATAAATGATTGCATTAATTGACAGAGATGAGAGGTGCTGATATGGAGAGACCCTATTGCTTTAGTGGCTGCCCCTGAGATATTTTAGATTTAAGATCAAGTTTAAGAAAGATGACAGAGTAGTTGCAGTCCTTCCTCCAAAACAGCTAGTAAACAGGCAGGCATGGTCCGGAACAAGGTCTGGAACAACTGTTCTGGGGCTCTGGAGGTCAGAATACTGTACAGCATCCAGAGAGAGTGGGAGGAACAGGCTGATAAACTAGGGTAAAGAATTGTAAAAATCTCTCTCTGGGTGGCGGCTATTAGCACACATCCCCCACTCTCACCGCAGGTCTCCTTGGCATCCAGTCTCAGCGTAGCTGCTGCTGATAGTAAAAGTCCTCTTCCCCTTGAACAGGGGTGGTGATGTCAGCTGACCACTCATGACATCTGATTTGCTAATTCAGATTGCTGGTTGCCAGCTCTGACCTACTGTTTCAGTCTGCCCTGGACAAAGACAGCAGAAGCCGTTGTTTAACCCCAGGCTTGACAGGGCAGCAGCGGTGCTGATTAGAAGATGCAGGGCCTTCTCAGGGCTGTGGGGAACAGTTTGCTGAAGGGTGCCATCTGCTGGGCAATCCAGGAACACACAGCTTCGGGGAGCCATCAAAGAAGCTTTGGGCATCTGTCCTGATGCCCTCCCAAGAGCATTTTGGGGTTAGTCCATCTCTCCTTGGTGGGTCCCTGGTCCTTTTGGGCTGGGTAATATACTGACTTAGGAAAGTCTTCTCTGGGGTAATCCTTGTCCCAGAATTTGTCCTCCAGGCAAAATCAGCTAGAGACAAAAGACTGTAAAAGAAACTGTAGAGGTAGAGCAAAAACAGAACAGATCAGGATTCCTGGAGAAGGGGCAGAGGAAGGGGTACATTCTCCTGGGGGTGAAACAATTGCCAAGAAATCTTTATCCAGCAAAACTCTTCTTCAAAAATGAGAGAGACTTTAAAATAGTCATAAACAGAAACTGAGAGAGTTTGTCAACCAAACATCTGCCCTACAAAGACTATGAAAGGGAGTTCTACAGGGTGAAAGGAAAATACAGGAGAGTGGGGCTTGGAATAGAGTGAAAAACTGAAGATTATCAGTAATGGTCCTAAAAGGGTAAAAAGAAAGACAAAAGAAGAGAAATGACATATAAAAACCAAAGGTTAAAAAGGCTGAAGTAAATACTGACTTTACAGTGATAACATTGAATATTAATGGATTAAATTTCACAATCAAAAGACACAAATTGGTGGGGTGGATGAAAAGGTATGATTCAACTGAATGCTGTTTACAAGAGACACACCTTAGACCCAAAGACACAACTATATTGAAAGTGAAAGTTTAGAAGAAGGTATTCTACACAGTGAAAATGAAAGAGCTGGGGTAGCTGTACCTATATCAGACAAGATAGACTTTAAATGCAAAACTGATATGAGACTGGAGGACACGATGTATTAATAAAAGGAACAATGCACCCAGGAGAAATCACAATCATAAACATTTATGCAGCTAACCATGGTGCTCCCAAATACACAAGGCAAACACTGGAAACATGGAAGGGAAAAATAAATATCTCTATCATAATAGTGGGAGAGTTCGATACAGCACTGTGATGAATAGCTAATTGGAATATTTAGACAGAGCCTCAATATGGAAGCAGAGAAGTTGAATACTATGATAAAAGAACTAGATCTATCAGACATATACAAAACACTGCACCTCAAAATAGCACATGGCTCATTCTCTGGGAAAGACTACTTTTTGTCATGAAACAAGTCTCACTGAATTTAAAAAGATTGAAATTATGCTAAGCACTTTCTCTGTTCATAATGGGATGGTAATGGTAGCACATCGTGGGTGTAGTAACTGTATAGGTGAATGTGGTTAAAATGGGAAACTTTAGGATGTATGTATTACTAGAATAAAAAGGAAAAGACAAAGCATAGGAATGTACAACATAGTGAATCCTATAGTAGGTAATGCACCATAGGTAATATTACAAGTATAAAAATGTTCTCTCATGAATTAGAACAAACGGATGATGCCGATACTAGGTGGTAATAATAGAGTGACATATGAGAAAAATACACCTAATGCAAACAATGGACTATGGGAATATTTAATAATCTTTCATATGTTTGTAAGCATTGTTAAAAATATACGATTATAAAAACAGAGCTATCATCAGTTGTAACAAATTTTCCATACCAATGCAAGGTGTTGGTGGTAAACGGGAATCTTGTATTTTATGCATGATTGTTTTGTAAATTCAGAACTTCTCTAGTTCAAAAAAAAGAAAGGAGGGAAAAATAAAAGTTAAAGCAGGGGTTTACAGAAGGCATCATCTGTAAAGTGACAATGAATACTTCATCAGTATTAATCTAGGTAGGCTGTTTTCATTTCTTCTTTTTCAACTGATATGAAATAGAAGTATGGGCAGGTGACACAGCTGCATACAACTATGTAAAGCTACTCTAATAATTTTTTTGAAAGCTTCACCCACTTATTGCCAGTACCTTACAGAGTAAAAATAGGATACCAATTTAAAGCCAGCTTAATCTTCTTTTACTATTTTTTTTATTAATGTACTGATTCTTTTAGACCATATTTGTTGCATTTTCTTGCAGTGAAGGTAAAGTAGCATCATTTTAGAATCAAGAAGTGTGTTAAGATTATACTTACAGGTGTTGAGGACTACTTGAAATTATTTGTATTGGAAAGTGAATACAGATCTGTCTTCTTAGGAGAAAAGATGGAGAAAAATCACCAAAGAATATAAAGCTCTGTCAGGACAGATTCAGCCTTACCTTTCTTTTATCTTCTAGAAGGGTGAGCTCATTAAATGGTGCTTTATTTTTAGAAATCTTCCTGGTTTCTATTTTGTTAGTGTGTATAAGATAGGTTAAAAGGATCATGGAGGAGGTGGTTTCTGGATCAAAACCACTTCATTTACTAATCATTTGGTCGTGAAGCCTGGTTTCTAATACAGGTGGTTGTACTGGGGGTTTCCACAAATTTATTTAGCTATTATCCAATAACTGATTGTTTAAACTCTTCAGTTTTGAAGTACATTGAATAACCATTCTTCCAATATTATTATACAACCTGGAATTAATATACAGATACAAATATGAATGCGAGGGTCACCAGAAAACTAATACTCGAATTATGGGATGCTAAAAGGTAATGCCAATTAACACTGCACCTCATTTCTCTCTCTGCCTCATTATCTTTTATAAAATGCTGCAAGCAGCTGTCTCCATGACATTCACCTGGAGTGTTCTAAGGATGACTTAGTCTTAGAATGATTCTCTCTCAGAGCTGAAGTGGGAAAGAACCTGCTGTAAAGGCTTCAGATAGATGTCTGAAGGTTGATATGGCTGCTGGTAGTTTTGGTCCTGGCAGGATACATTTTCCATATAAACAGACTTTGGATCATAGAAAGTATTGCAAATAGGTGAAACATGCTTTTATAACATTCATTTTATGGTCCCACCTTTCTGTTTTAAACCAGACCATACGCTATTTCCTAGTTGGTGGATTTAAGATGTCAACAGACTCAGTGGCTTTATATCTTCATACAGATAAAGAGGCAAAATAAGCAGGTCCAGAATATAAGACTGTTTTGCACATAGTTCTACTGGCTTTTTGTTTGTTTCATAAAGTGACAACTAGATTGAGACTACGTTTTTCTTCTAAAATATTTTGAAAACCATATACAAAATCAATGGAGAAAACTTAAAGATGGAATACACTAATGCACAAATTGATCTCTCTTTCTATACGTATATCATTTTATTTTTGTCTTTATATAAATATGTGTAACTTTATAAAGCAAATATATTTTGTGGCCTCTTTTCAATAGCCAATCATTTCACTGCCAATTTCCTTTTGGACTTTTTATGAAGAGGCTGAGACTTTTTTTATGTTTGACCATAAAAATGTCCACATTTGAACATAATACACCTATTTTAAAATACTAATTCAACAATGTCCAAATGCTTCTCTTGGGACTCCAGGTGAGAATAACTAGGGTGAATTGAGATTCCAGAAATTTTACCCTGAGGTAGCCAGGTAGGTAAAAACCTGCGAGTGCAAGCAAGTGCATCATTAAAGGGAACAGAAACAAAATAAAACAAAATAGGAAATAGACTTCAAGGGCTATGATCAGAAAATTAGAACATGATTTGGTGCTAGAATGGAGTGGGGAGCAAGTGAAAGGGTATAAGCAGAGCAAAAATGTAAGAGACAAATTGAGAGTGGGCTGACCTGTCTGATTTGTGTGTATGGACAGTAGGTTGCATGCTGGTGAGCAGGGTTATCTGATTTAAAAGCATCAAGAAAGGATGAACAGAATTTTATGTGCTTTCTTTACACAGTGACTAACAAACTATCTCGAAGGCTGATAACATTTAGTGAATGTGCAATCTGAACTCATCAGATTCTTTTGTAGGAGCAAGATTGCTTCAAGATTTAGTTTGAGGGCTAAGTTGGGTCTTGAAAGCTTCTGGGGCAAGGGGCTGGGCAGCTCATTAATTTAGTTGGAGTGAAGAGTTAAAAGCTCAAAACTTGCTGGGATAAAAGCCACATAAAACTAAGCAACTCTAATGTGTTACAAAAGTAGTGGGCATTGGGATTGAGAATGCCTACTTGACTAAAAAGGGGGGAAAATGTAACAAAATGAGGATTCAGTGGCTGAGAGATTTCCAATAGAGTTGAGAGGTCATTCTAGAGGTTACTCTTTTACAAACTTCAGCCAGACATTACAAATTGCCCTGGTATGCTCAGCCCCGCCCAACAATATTCCTGAAAACTCAGGGCTCTATCGAAGACTCTATAAACATTTTACTTACTAAGTTTATTGTTCAGAAACTTAAAACCTCCAGATGGCTCCTATGCCAGATAAGCCCTGAAACTAAGCCCTGGAACTTAAAGATACCAGTTTCTCCCAAAACATCAAGCAGTTGCATCCTCCTACCCCATAACGTTGACACCCCTTTCAACATGAAGGAAGTTAGAATGGTCATTGCCCAAATATCCTGAAGATTGAGAGAACGATCGAATGAGAGGGAGGAGTCATAACAGGCAATTTAGGATTTAACAAAGGATTATGGCTACTAAATCATTATTGAGATATTTCTTTTTAATTTCTAATGTATTAGAACAGCCAGAGGATGTTGTAGAACTGTAACCAATACTATACTTTGAAATCTGCTTTATAACTGCTTGTTAAGCTTTATTTTGATGTTTACCACTTTTCTGTGTGTATATTTCACAATAAAAAATGAAAAAAATTAAAAGTAGTGGGCATAAAGAAGTCTGTCTATTCTGAATGTAAATTTGGAAAATTTGAATGAAAAATAAAACAAACATAAAATCTAAATCTTTGCTCTGCAAAGTATGTTGTGAGGGTCAGCAAAATCAGTGGCATCTAGGAGCTTATAAAAAATAGTTTCTGGCCCCACACTAGACCAAATGAATCAGAATCTGCATTTTAACCAGATCTCCAGGTGATTCTTACATGCATTAATATTTGAGAAGCACTTTCCTGGAGACTATTTCTGAGAGCTCTCCAGAAGAATCAAGTTTTAATTGCTCACCATGGTACCCTTTATTGTGTGCCTTCCAGTACCTGTCTTCCTTCCTGCCTTCCCTCCCAGCATTTCTTTTAATCATTAGCCAAATAAACTATTTGCACTCAAATCAGTGTGTCTAGGTGTGCTTTGGGGAAACCTAAACTAAGATACCCTATATCGAGAATTCTGGTATCTATACCATATATTTGTCTTAATCAGTCAGTATTGGACTCTGTGTTAGCATAGCTGCTTGGAATTAAACATTTTCAAGAATTCTTTCATCCTTTTTATTCAATTCCTCTTTTATTTTTGGATATATAATAAAAATTCCTATTTTATTTTTTGATATTATTTTGGATATACAGATGATAATTTCAACACTTGTTCAGAGTGGGTGGCCCTGAGTTATAAACACTCAGTTCAGGTGACCCAGACATGGGAACAGCTGCTGCAGATACCCGCTGTTTCCCCATTATTGATGGCCTCTGCTGCTGATATTGTCCCAAGCAGTTGCTGAAGTAGCTGCCAGCACCACTTACCATTTTCCACTTTCACTCATTAAAAAGCACACAAAATGCAATTGAGACATTTATTGAACCAGGTAGGTGTCTGGGATATGGTGTGTTTTTATGTGGAATCCTATTCGTTCCTCTCTTTCTAGGGTTCACTGCCAGAGAAGCTATAGACATCCAAACATATAGATTAATGAGTAAAAGGGTTAGAATTTTAAACAAAGCATGTGTGTAGATGTACCCACCTACCCCTAAAAGCAGATCTCTGGGAAGCTGTGGTATCTTAGGTTCACAAGCCAAATCTGGGTTTTCCAGTCCCTCAAAGCTGGAGTCATTACACAGATCTGAGGATACTAACCAAATTTAGGTGCTTGGTTGAAGACGGACAGAGAGTGTAAATTGAGCCTACCAAGGAAGACGACCCTGCTAGGTAGCTTATCACAAGTGAGCAAGGTAACAGAAAATAAATGATGATGCCTATGGCTCTGCCTTGGGCAGAAAAATCCTACCCACTGGTGAAACATGACCCACCTTATCACTCAGGACCTGACCAATTAGACAGACAATGTCTTTGGGAAGATCTAGTGAAGATTAGTATATCAAACAGTTAAGAACAAAGGTTCTGGAATAAAACTGCCTGAGTTTGATTCTTAGCTTAACTACTTTGTCAAATTACTCAGCCTCTTGCTTCACTCAGTTTCCTAATCAACATTATTTCATAAAATGATTTGGAGTATTAAAAATGATAATATAAAGTATCAAAACAATGCTTCACACCCAGAAAAGACTCAGTAACTGTTAGCTATTAGGGCTACACTAAAGAGTTGGACATGGTCCATCACATTTTGGCAGAGGCCAAATGTGAGCTGAGGGACTTAGGTGCTACTTCCTTATCTCTTGACTTTCTGAGGCCCTGGAAATACTAATGCTGAATGAATTCCAGGTTAGCTCAATCTATTTTATATTTCTTGCTCCCATCTGCATTTAACAAACATTGTAAGCACTCCTAATACCAGGCTTCCCTCAAAGTAAAAATCATCTTTATTTTGGTGTACTCCAATAGCACATGTCGAATTTGTAGTGTGCTGTTAAAAATCTGAAGGATAAAGATACAGAAATCCTTTTAGATTTTCTTGTAAATATTTATGCTACATGAGTCTGAGTATGATATACTTTCCTTGAGCAAATATTTCTCAGGAGCTACTCTGACTCTCAAAATTACTTTTGAAAATGCGTGAAAAAATGTGAGCATCCATATTTGGGAAACTGCTATCTGTTGGCATTCAACTTGGATTGATCATATTACAGTTGTCACATTTGGGATCTTAAATTCAAGGTTCCCCATCTATCTCATTAAAGGTGACTGATTCCATAGAATTTCATTAAGCAGCTTCATTTCATTGTTAGGAAGATGTATTATAAGGAACATTTAAATTTGATAGGTACACAAAGAAAAGTCATCATCAGTCCACACAAGTAAGGTCACACTGAATCATGGCTTCCTAGTTTGCCAACCCTTCAGCTACTAGATAACCCACAGAGCTTGGCTACCTGGTCTCCTGGTTGTGCCAGTGACACATGTGAGTACACGCACGTATGTGAGACATCGGGGCCTCCTGCGGTGAGGCAGGATGTTCTTTTGGACCACATTCACCTAGAGTATTTACTCACCATGGTGGAAATGAATGGAAAGGAGAGCCTTTCCCATAGATGGGATTGCTAGCCATTTCAGGTCTATACACACCATTTTTGAGAGATTGTAAACAAAAAATAAAATAGAGTGTGCCCATCTTTGGACATAACTTACAGTGTGTCTGAATGCCTGATACAAAGTGGAGATGAGAACAGTGATCTAAGTAAATGGCTCCTTTGCTTTTCTACTTTGATAAGTATATTTAAATGCTGCTATGGTTAGAGGTATCACACTGTCCTATTCATGCTTTCACACATGCTTACTGCTGCACAGTACTCATCAAAATGTGTGCATTAAGTTCTGTGGTGTAGCATCCTTTTAAGAATATGACTGCAACCACATAGATTCTCCTGCCTGCTTTTCATGTTTTGTTCTTGGTAGTTAATTTTATCCTTCAAGGTTTTCATTACAATTAGAGGTTCTCCATTTAAACTTTTACCAGCTCCTTGATTAAACAACATTGATAGATACAGCGTAGTCATTGTCTCATACTATCTCAGTAAGAAGAGCCTCTATCTTTTAACAGTTGCTGGTATTGGCAAATTGTAATGTTTGCAAATAGCAGATAAACACCACCTTGCATGTAGATGTTATTTTCTAATTAACATTGGGAAAGGATTTAGGGTTAAACTTGAAAAACAATGTGAACATTGTAATTAATGTTTTAGTCTGCTTTATCAAATATTTTTATATAATTATGAACTGATGCAGTAATTTCCGCATTGCTTTGGGGGAAAACATGAATTAATAATAAATAAAAATGTGCCATAACATTTCTGCAGCACTTGCTATTTTTACAAAGCTCTTTTATATCCATCATCAGCTACTCAATTAGTGGTCCAGCTAAATATACCCTGCTAAGAGTGTAAAGGAATATAACAGTGATCTTTTAGAATGTATAGTGCATGTAGTTTTATTACTTAGCTTCTGAAAACCCTTCAGCCACTTTTTAATACCTTTAGAGTACAATCTGAAATCCTTAATATGGCCCTTCAAGCTGTGCATACTCTAGTCCCATCCCCTCCACACCACGCCCCGGCCTCTCTTTCAGGCATTCTGCTCTGGCCATATTGATGATTCATCTTTAAATTATCAAACATACAATACAAAGTAGTCTCTCATCTTATGGCCTTTGCACTGACTGTTCTCTCTGCTAGAGTACTCTTTGTTCAACTTGTTGCGTGGGTGGCTTCTCATCATTCAGGTATCTGGATTTAATGTAGTTTCCTCAGACAAAGTGTTTCCCAACCCATTGCATCATTGTGTCCTGCTATAGTTCCTTGGTTTCCTTAACAATTATTTCAATTTGTACTATTACCAATGTATTTGCTAAGGAACATTGGCTGTCTTGTTGACCATCAACAAGTACAGTTGGCTGTACTGAGACCTTGTGTAAGATACTTATCAATAACTATCTGTTGCTGTGGAACAAGAAGAAAAAAATTATTTAGGTCCACAAGCAGCTATTCATTCAGCATGTGTTAAATGTTCACTTACCAAATTGGGATGCAACTGTTGACCAAAAACAGGTAAACATTGATCTTACTCCAAAGCAGCTATCAGATTAGTATTCTGTAAAATAGAAAAAACTTAACTCAGCACAAGGTCTTTTTTAACAGATAAATGCTCATGTATTCTCTGTCAATTCACATTGCTTGGCCTTCATTTCTCCATATGAAGGAAGAGTGGAACTTTTAAAGTATGATTACCAATATGTCCACCTGCATTTTCCACTGACTTTCTTGAAGGCTTCCAACTCTCACAAGTGGAAGTAATGGTGGCTTCAAAACAGTTACAGCTTCCATTACAAATTATCTAGATATTTATTTACGAATCCATCTGTTTTAGTCGCTGGTGGCTGCTGTAATAAAGCACCACAAACTGAGTGGCTTAAAATAATGAAATTTATTGCCTCACAGTTTTGGAAGCTAGAAGTCCAAAATCAAGAAGTTGGAAGATCCATCCTTTGTCTAAAGCCTGTATGGAAGATATGGTTCTATGCCTCTCTCCTGGCTTTTCACAGTGGCACGCAATCCTTGATGTTTCCTGTGTTACGGCATAATTCAATCTCTGCCCCATCATCACATGGCTGTCTTCTCTGTTGCCATCTCCTCTCCCCTTCTATTAGGGGCAGTGATCATATTGATTTAAGGGCCTACCCTACTCCAGGACGACCTCACTTTAACTTGCTGAATTCCATCTGCGATGGCCCTATTTCCGAATAAGATCATATTCTGAAGTTTAGGATTTCAATATATCTTTCTTTGTGGGACCCAATTCAACCCATAACACCATCCATAATATATATATATATATACATATATTTGGGCTTAAAGTGATGACTTATCTAGAATTTAGAATTTGGCCATACTAGTAGATACAGACATTTATGGAATATTTAGATTCTCAATCTGTGTACAGCCTGCATTAAAAATTAAAGCTGAAGTTACTTAACATTTAGATTTGATTATTTCTTCACAAATGTAGGTCAGAAGTATGGCCAAGTTCTATTTATGATTTGAAATGAAAGCCAGAGTTGCTTCTCTACCCCCACTACCATAGTAGCCTACACTATAGTATCTAGCTCTTGAGGTTTATTTGAGAATGCTGGGAGATGATTCACTTGGAAGTAGGGAGGAGTAGGGTCCAAGTAGAGAGAAACCTAATTCTCATCAGTCCATGCCATTGTTTCTGGTTGCCAGATGGCACTGACAGGTGTTCCTGCACAGTCTGATGAATGATGCTCATCTACTGCTGATCCAAGTTGTTCTCTGCGAGAAGATGATCCTGCTTCCTAGGGCTAAGCTGGACCATGTTCGGGCAACTGTGTTTGCAATGTTTAGTGTTCATCCTCTTCAGGTTACATTCATAACCACCTTCCAAGTATCTGCTGGCCCTAGAGATTGCATCAAAACTGATTCCAGAGTCTTCCCTTCCCAGACATTCGTCCTTAGATGTCAGCTACATTTTTTTCCCATTCTACTCCCAAGCAGAAAGGGTTTGATTATTATCCTTTTACTTGGGTAATGGTCTTCCAGTTAAAATTGCTAGGATCCTAGACAGACTCAATTTCAGTGACTCTAACTTAATTTTCCAGCATTTCTATCACTAGGGAAGAGAAAACAAAAACATAAAATTAGGTTATTCTCTCATGAGACATTTAACTGTATAAAGTACATGGTGTCGATAAGGTTAATTTCCTTACCTTGAAATATTATAAATGGCCATTTTCAAAAGCTTGTTGTAATGTTGTTTATTCTGACCTTGCACATGCATTCCTTGCACATGAGCTCGATTCTGTAAAGTCTTGTAATATTTGGCCAAAAGTATTAAGATTCTGTCAAGAAAGAAAGAGTTTATTTTTGGTGCTTGGAAGAGTACTTTTCCAAATATGAAGATGAAAATTGTAATCAGTCTGTCTGATATGACTAGATTCTTTACAATATACACAAGATCTAGGAGCTTATTAGCACACACTGTTGTTTTCTTTTCTCAAGGATAATGGGCTTTTCATACTCTTGTTTAAAACCTAATGTGTAGGCTTTTGTTGAGAGGAGCTTAGTTCTAATAGAATATTGATTAACTGAAGTGTTTTTTAAATTTTTTCTTAAAGTCTCATAGAGCACCCTGATAGAAATTTAGAAATGATTTCCAGGAGAAAGTAAAGCTAGAGCAACTAATATTGCAAAATTGAAACCAGAACTCTAAAAAGAGTTGGATGCTCTATCTGTGCTGTCTGTTACCTAAGCTGCTAGCCTCATGTAACTATTTCAATTTAAATTAATTATATTTAAACTAAATTAAAAACCCAGTTCTTGAGTTTCACTAGCCATAGTTCAAGAGCTCAGGCATCACATCTGGCTAGTGGCTACTATGTTAGACAGCCCAAATGTAGACTATTTCCAACACTACAGAAAGTTCTATTGGACAGAACCACTGACATGTTGTCCTGGTTGAATTGCAAAGTAGGATGGAATGTTAGGAAAATCCAAGGCAGAGGGAGATAAAAGTCAGAGGAACAAGAGCAGTCACGGATGGCACTTTGGCCTTGTTTTAGTGTACAAAATTATAATGGGATACCATTAATGCTCTGTGATTGGAAGGACAATAACCTTTTCTCCTGCCATACATTTACTATAACTGAGTATTTGTGAATGTAAAGGTCAATTAGTTCAATTTTTTGCTAAATTAGTACATGAATTATTTATATGGCTTATTTCTGATTACATGAAGTAATTGGAAGCTCCCTACCTTAAGGAGCAATATAAGTGAGCAATGGATGAGATAATCAGTTTTGCATTACATATAAAGGAAAATTTGAATTATCATTATCGTAAATTACTATCCATAATAAATTGTTTGATACAAATTTTCACTATTGAATCAACATATGGACTTTCCAAATATGTTTGTTGTGATCTATTGGGGAGCTAAATACTGTTTCTAATTTTAGAATAGAATAAGGTCATCCAACAAACAAGTATGAGGGCAATAGTGTTAGGGTCAGAAAGCATAATAACATACAAAAATACATATGTAATATTTTCTATCATTTTAGGAAATAATTTAAAATCATAATTGTATTAATTTATGTTGTGGCTCAACTCACCTATCACATATACACATTCTCTCCTTGCCAAAAGATTAAAATCAACAGAGCCATATGTTTCCTAAACCCTTGTTGGACAGCAATTTTACTAAAACTAATACAGGTAAAATGTTACCCAGTCAGCAAAGACCTCATTAGTTAAAATTTTGTTCCAGGCAGTGTTGGCCCAATAGATGTAGAAGTCCATTTCCAATGAGACAGGATCAGACCGTTTTAGCTATAGAATGTAAAAAAGGGGCCCCAGAAAGGCTTTCTGAAACTATTACACTCATTAAACGTTAAAGAGTAACATGGAATTTAAATAAGATGTGATTAACACCTTAAATAAAGATAAACAAAATGGATGGATACTTAATTGACTAGAAATGTGCTGTCTTAGTAGATAGAAGTGTAAGTGTTGCATGTAATAGTTATAGAATTATAAACCAAAGAATTTCTCAGATATCGCATAGTTCACTTTAAAGATGAGTCCCAAGGATGCTGTGTAACTTTCTCAGGGTCACACTGCTGCTGATTGAAACCAGAGCTGTGACCAAAGACACGCATATAATGGTTTCAACTCCATCAAGTAGATTTAAATTCAGCTTAAAAACTAGGCTGTCCATTATAATGTTTAACAGCTTATAACTTCCACATGCCTTTTTAACAAATTAATTTTGTATATATCGACTATTGTAAAATGTATTAGTATTAGAAAAGCTTGTCTTAATGTGTGAGCCAATTAGGCAGTGTTTGCTGTTATATTTGTCCTGCAATGGGATGGGAGCAAATCAGCAGAGCAAATGAATTGGGCTTCATTTGCTGTCTCCTTGCAACTTTCTGACCCTGATGTTTCGTACCCCAGCTGTGCCGTAGTTCTTTGTGGGAACCTTTGCTAGTAACCACAACATCGTAGGCTCCTTAAGTCCCAAGTCTCAATCCTTTCACTATCCCCAGTGGCTAGCACAGGGCCTACTGCACACTACCTGCCATGTTTGTTGAATGGATTAATGAAAAAATGATCCTGATCTTTCCAATAAAAGTCTTATTTTGGAAAGAACTTACAAAGAAAGTAATCCATATGAAAAGGGTAAGTTTTAACTGTAAAAATGCTTTTTTTTTTTCCTTTTTTAAAGGAAAAAAATTGTAATTTTAACACAAAATTACTTTTTGTTTGATTGGAAGAGCAAAACTTGATTCTCCTTTTAAAATTGTAAATGTCTTCTGGAGTGAAGTTTCAGCTGTCTCTCTGGATTTTGAGTCACTGGGACAATAGCAATGTACTATAAGGTAGGGCTGGGTGCAGCAATGCAAAACCTGGGAATCACTAGTGAGAACAAGCTGAAGAGATTACCCAGACTTGAGAGGTGAATCAAAGCTTTCATAAAGGCCACCCAGCAGACAGGAACCCGAACTTATACCAGCATTAGAAGTTAGGGCAGGAGCATCAAGTCCATCAAAGCCAAGGAGCCTGTTGAACAGAGGCTTAAGATAAAGGCTCTTAAAATGAGGCAGAAATTACTCAGTGGGGAGATATTTTATATTTTTCCCCTGTAAGAAAAGCTTGGCCATAGGGAATAGGTAAATCACAGGCCTTGGAAAGTAGCAGATGATAAGTTCAAATCCCATGGCTCCATTACTTAATAGCTCTATTACTTTTGTTTGACTATTTAATGACACTGAACCTCACTTCCATCACCTATAAAATGGGTTTCTAATGTTAGCTCTCCTTTTCAGATCATGGTCTGCCCAGAGATTACTATTCATCATTATCTAATATAGGGAATCACTTTTACTGCCTCTGTTTTGGAGATGGGGCAAAAGTAACACTAAGGATTCCAATAAACACTGAACATCATTTTAGTAAGAAGGAATCTGTAAAACTATACTTCACTAAAATAAACTTTATATGTAATACTTTCCATGCTTGGATCATCACTCTTTTTTTGCCAAAAAACTGTGTACTCATGTGCAGAACATCTGTATGAATATGTATTCGCATGTGTATGTGTTTATATGTTTTATATAAAATCTGTGTGTGAATATCTGAAATGTGCCTGATAAATTAATAATTAGATGTCATATGTTGAAAGAAATTACGCCATAGTTTTAAGTACTTAAAAGTAGTTATTCTGAGTTGGGCCAAACTTCAAAATAAAATAAAGATTATACTCTTTTGACCTTCATTTCTCAATGTTACTTCTTCCTATATCTGGATTCTTGAGAGCACTTAGTTGAGTGGTGTGGAAGGTGGTGAAGGATTTTACTGCTGAAGTCCTATATTACGGAAGAGGATCATTATATATCCTCTTCTTTGGTGCAGAAGAACCATGAAAACCCCTGTTCCTAATCCTCTCTGATAAAAGTATTACTAGAAGCCAGGGAATACAATTTTAACTCATAATTGTTCAGTCTGAACTTTACCATCAAATATACATAATCCCATGATTTAGGACATGCTAAGAAATATACCAAAATGAAATGATAACAATTTATTTGTTACTTAGAAATAGTATAAAGAACTTTAATATGGAATGTCTTAAACTACCCTTGAATTTACCATTTAGCATATTTTGCAAACAATATACCCCCCATTATATTTCACAAACAATAGAGCTTAAAAGTATGGACTCCAAAATCAGAAAGTCTTGGCTTGAACACCAGTTCCATTCTTTCTTGTATGAGCTTGATCAAGTTCCTTAGCAAACTCTTTGAAAAGAAAAATGAAAACTTTTTCATTTTTCTCATCTGTAAAACAGGTACAATAAAAGGCTTGTTTCAGGGTTATTGAGAACATTAAGGGAGATAACTTATGTAAGCTTGGACCAGAATAAACACACAAAAAATTGGCTACTATAATTCTTGGATGTCACCAGACTAAAACACAACCTTAAATCACTGAAGGGAATAAAGAGTTGCCTATGTATAGAGTTGCACCATCATTCCATAGGGTAAATAACAAAGAACGCCCTCCCAGTAGAGATTGTGTGCTCAGATCTGCATTTGGCACTTTAGGTCAGTACCATGGCAGAACAAATGGCTGATGGACAGGATGAGAGGTAATTCATCAAGGATGGGTAAAGTGCCTAAATTGCTTTTTTCTCAGGCCCTCCATGATTAAGATGAGAATATTCAACAGCAGATTCCTTAGTGGAAGGAATTAAGATCCTGTAATTGTTGTTTTCATTATTCACAGTGTGCTGGTTTGAATCTATGTACCCTAGAAAACCCTATGCTCTTTTAATCCATCCCCGTGGATGCAGACCTATTGTGGATGGGACCTTTTATGTAGGTTGTTTCCATGGAGATGTGATGCAGCCCATTCAAGGTGGCTCTTATTCCCCTTGTTGATGTCCTTCATGAGAGAATTAAAAGGCAGAGACATTTTGGGAGAGAGCTCAGAGAAGGTAAGAGAGGAAAACCAGAGACATTTGAAACCAGAACTAGAAGGAAAGGGTCAGCAGACATCACTATGTGCCTTCCCTTGTGACAAAGGAACCCAGGATGCCAGCCACCTTTCCTCCAAGAAGGTATCTTCCTCTTGATGCCTTAATTTGGACATTTTCATGACCTTAGAACTGCAAATTTGTAACTAATAAATCCCCATTGAAAAAGCCAAAACATTTCTAGTATATTGCATTCTGGAAGCTTTAGCAAACTGAAACATAACAGCAATATGCTCCCTCATGGAGAGTGAAAATCAAGAGTTTATACATAGAGACTTATGCAGAAATTTTAAATAAACATAAAATTAGATAGTGATTAAAGAGTAGGCTGTGGAGTCTTACAATTCTGGGTTTGAGTGCTAAGATCATGCCATGTGCTCATAATCCTTTTACCTTCAGTCTATCTGGAAGATGGAGATAATATTAATATCCATATCATTAGGTGGTTGTGATAACAAGGGTGATGACCATGTAAATTCCATTGTGCAGCACCTAATGTGTACAAATAGTTAAAGAAACAGATGAAGAGGAGGAGGAAATATTGTTATCAGACAGACAGTGGTACCATCCCACCACATTAGTCTTTCTGAGTATTCCGGTAGTCATTCAACTGGAAAATTTTAAGAGAATGCAGAAGCATATGAGATACATATATTTTTCCTTATGTATGGTTACTTTATATAAATTCCCTCATTGAAATTGATATCTTCTTTAAAAAAAACAAAAAAAAATTATCTTCTTAATACAATCCCTCAATGATGAATCATTTTCAATTTGAAAAATCTCATTTTTCAATGAGAAGGCAGTGTCTTTTAAAAATATATATCTCTTCTGTCCTTCCCCAAAAACAGTGAAAGTTTTTTGTCTGTTCTTTTACTCTTGTGAATAATTGGATGAATCTTAGCCAGATTTCCTTTGTAGATATGTAGGATTCTTTTCTGTAGAAACTTTATAGTCTTATTTAATTATTTTATACAAACACCAACGTTGAAGTTATATCTGGAAAGTGTATGAAACATATAGTCAACAGCATCAACCCTATACAGATGGAAGAAGCAGAGGCTTGGAGAATAACTAATATCTTGAGTCCACAGAACTGACCATTATAGATAATATAGATAAAATAAGTGATACGGGACCATGTATATAAAATTTGATCAACCATATCCAGGGTGTTAGTTGATTTTAAAACCACTTAAACATATAGCAAATTATTCTAAATTTGAAATGAATGCAACAGGAGGTAATCCTGTGTAAATATAAAGATATATGCACATGTGTATTTTTTTAAGCTTGACTTCTGGCATTTCTACGTGCATCTTTTGTATGTATATATATGCATGCATACATTTAACTCTGTGTGTGTACATGTGTATATCTAAATGTTTGCATGTATATATGTACATATGCCACATTTACTGAATTATCACCTTTTAATAAAATATAAAGAATGCTATGAACTTCCTGTGAGTTGTGAAATAAACTTTTCATTCTATTGAAGCAAGGCATGCCTTCCATCTGAAATTGAATTCTATAGTAGATTGCTGCTTTGTTGTTAGAAACTAGAAATTCTGAGTGCCTTGTTGGGCAGGCAACATGGGTGCTTTGCACGGTGTCTGGCTCTGAAATCAGCTTTGGATCCTTCCTCATGCATTGGGCTTCCCTCCCAGGTTTTCTGATCAGAAAATTGAAGGCCAGCTGCTGCCTGTCATTAGCAAGCTTAGTGAAAGTCAACATGGAGCTGGAAGCTGGCTTGGGGCTGACAGGCAGGTCCACACTCTGACTAATGGGTCAACTATAGAGGGTCTTTGCTAGTGCTTCTTAGAACTTGTTGAATATTGTTCCCACTCTAAAGCAGCCTCAGAAAGATAATACGTCAATTTTAGAATGTTACATTGCTGTGGATGTATGCTATATCTGGGGACTTTGAGGACAAAGTTTGCAAAGAGAGAATTGGTTATTATTTGTTCTCTTCTGAGCCTTATTATAGCTTGTTAGAGGGATTCTATGACCCTCTGAAGCTTTAATCGAAATAGTTTCCTCCAAGTTACCTCTCCTATAGAGATCCAAATGTGCTCACCCAATTCTTTTTTTTTTAAAAGAGAATTTTAAAAAAGAGTTTTTTTTTAAACTCTTTTTATTGTATAGTACAACATATATACCACGCAAAGGAATAAAAAAGCAGTAGTTTTCAAAGCACTCTTCAACAAGTGGTTACAGGACAGATCCCAGAACTTATCATGAGCTATCATCGGATCCTCTTGTATTTTTCCTTCTAGCTCCTCCAGAATATAGGAGGCTAGAAGGCTTAAATATATTTTTTTATCATCAGTATCAACTTTTTTCCCTTCTTTTTTTTGTGAAAAATAACATATTTACAAAACAGCGATAAATTTCAAAGCACAGCACCACAATTAGTTGTGGAACATATTTCACGGTTTGACATGGGTTACAATTTCATGATTTTAGATTTTTACTTCTATCTGCTCTAAAATACTGGAGAATAAAAGAGATATCAATTTAATGATTCAGCATTCATATTAATTTGTTAAGTCTTACTTTCTAGGTATAATTCCACCATCACCTTTGATCTTTCCATACCTCTCTTTAAGATTGTTTGGGCTGTGGCAATCTTAAATTTTTTATATTGGGAGGGTCTGTCACTAATATGGAGTAAGGAGATGGAACAATCTGATGTTCTGGAGAAGCTCGGCTAGGTTTCAGGACTTATCTGGACCAGGAACCTATCTGGAGGTTGTAGGTTTCTGGAAAGTTACTCTAGTGCCTGGAACCCTTGTGGAATCTCATATATTGCCCTAGGTATTCTTCAGGTTTGGCTGGAATGGTCCTGGTTGGGGATTGGCAGGTTATGATAGGTAGCAAGATCTACCTGAAGTTTGCATAAGATCAACCTCCAGAGTAGCCTCTTGACTCTATTTGAACTGTCTCTGCCACTGATACTTTATTAATTACATTTAATGTAATTACAATTAATTACATTTCTCTTCCCCCTTTTGGTCAGGATGGATTTGTTGATCCCATGGTGCCAGGTTTGGATTCATCTCTGAGATGAATCCAGGGAGACTTTCACCCCTGGATGTCATGTCCCATGTAGAGGGGAGGGTAATGATTTAACTTGCTGAGTTGGGTTTAGAGAGATTGAGGCCACATCTGAGCAACAAAAGGAGATCCTCCAGAAGTAACTCTTAGGCACGCCTATAGTTAGTCTAAGCTTCTCTGTTACCTACATAAGCTTCACAAGAGTAAGCCTTCTGATCGAGGGCATAGCTTATTGATTTGGGTGTCCCTAAAGTTTGACACAGTATCAGGGGGTTCCTTGATGATAAGGTTTAATAGTTCCATATTCTTTCTTCCCTCCCACAGGGGACTTTGCCAATACTTTTAGATTATCTGCTTAATATACTCTAGGATGTTTCTAGGCATTACAATAATCTATACCAGATTAAAGGACCTCTTTCTTATTCTGTGCTTCCTGTGTTACAATTGTTCAAATAAGCTATACAGATAGGTTGAATTAGATTATGCACTACAGAAAATTTCAGTTCTAGATCAAATAAACCTTTCTTCCAATGATCTCAAAGAGTATGTATGATTCTAAAATGTAGACACTGTCTTCCTTACCCCTGTGCTCTGAACTACTTTAACCCCAACCTGTTTGGCTTGGTTCTTATCTCTAAATATCAGGTTATACATCTAAAACTCTCAAAATACAGAAATAATAATCACCACTATGGACTTAATGTGTCTGCTCTAAAAGCTTACAATCTAGGCCCCTGTTTTCTCATAAGCGTTTTCTAAAGGTGACCATACCATTCTTGTTCTTTTGTTTCTGGCTTATTTTGTCTCACCAAATGTCCCGCATGTTCATTCACATAGTTGCAATCCCTCAGGACTTTGTTCCTTTTTGTAGCAGCACAACCTTTGTTCATAAGTATACACCATCATTCGCCAATCTATTTCTCCATCAGTGCATCCTGAATCCGCCTGCATTCATCGGGCATCATGTAGAGGGCCCAAAGTCCACAGTCCCTAAACATTCTCAATTTTAGATAATTTCATTGTTCGCAAGAGAAAGAAAGCCAATAAACACACCCTCGCAAAATAGGAAATCTAAACATCCTCCTTACTCTTTTCCCTCACCCCATTATTTAGCTCTGCTGTTGCTGTGGTAGTGCTGATGGTTTCCTTTTGAACATAGCTCATAGCATGCCATAGTAGTCTTCCCCCTGGGCCCTAGACTTAAACACTCTTTGTACAAGAATCATATTTTTTAAGTAATTCTTGCAAGGATTCATTCATATTTCTAGTGTGAATCAGTGGGACACATAGGTCTATACAACCCCTTTCAATCTTGTTCATCTTCAATATGGTAATATTACTTCTAGACCTACTAGAGAACCACCTTCACTCCTATCTATTCCCTTACATTGGAGTTCAACCTTATTAGCTAACGGTTCACCCATCTCTAGCTTCTATGTATCTCTAAGTCGCCTATATTTTGAATTATAAGCCTCTGATCATACCTTCATGCAGGTCATAAAAGTGGAATTATACAGTATCTATCCTTTTGTGTCTGGCTAATTTCGCTCAGCATTATGTCCTCAAGGCACATCCATCTTGCCATGTGCTTCAGGACATCATTTTGTCTTACTGCTGCATAATATTCCATCATATGTATATATCACATTTTGTTGATCCACTCATCTGTTGTTGGGCATTTGGTTTGTTTCCATCTTTTGGCGATTGTGAATAATGCTGCTATGAACATCGGTGTGCAAATGTCTGTTTGTGTCATTGCTTTCAGCTCTTCTGGGTATATACCAAGTAGTGTTATTGCTGGGTCATAGGGCAACTCTATATTTTGTTTCCTAAGGAACCGCCAAACAGTCTTCCATAGTGGCGGCACCATTACACATTCCCACCATCAGTGCATAAGTGTCCCAGTTTCTCCACATTCTTTCCAACATTTCTAGTTTCCTGTTTGTTTAATAGCAACCATTCTTATAGATGTGAGGTGTAATCTCATTGTAGTCTTGATCTGCATTTCCCTTTTAGCCAGTGAAAATGAGCATCTCTTCATGTGCTTTTGAGACATCAGTATTTGCTCTTCAGAAAAATGTCTATTCATGTCTTTAGCCCATTTTATAATTGGGTTGTTTGTTCTTTTGTTGTTGAGTTGTATGATTTCTTTGTATATATAGGAAATCAAGCCTTTGTCCGCTATGTGAATTCCAAGTATTTTCTCCCATTGAGTTGTCTGCCTTGTACACTTTTTTGACAAAGTCTTTTGAGGAGCAGAAGCATTTGATTTTGAGGAGTTTCCATTTATCTATTTTTTCTTTTGATGCTTGTGCTTTGGGTGTAAAATTTAGGACTCTACCTCCCATTACTAGGTCTTGAAGATGTTTCCCTACATTTTCTTCTAGAAGCTTTATGGTGCTAGTTCTTATACTTAGGTTCTTGATCCACTTTGAGTTAATTTTTGCGTAGGGTGTAAGATAGGGGTCCTCTTTCATTCTCTTGGCTATTGATATCCAGTTCTTCCATGCCCAATTATTGAAAAGACTATTTTTGTCCCAGATCAGAGGATATGGGGGCCTTGTCAAAATCAGTTGACCATAGATTTGGTACTATATTTCTGCACTCTCGATTTGATTCCATTGGTCAATGCTTCTGTCTTTGTGCCAATATCAGGCTGTTTTGACCACTGTGATTTATAATTGGTGTTAAAGTCAGGGAATGTTAATCTCTCACTCAGTTCTACTTTATAACGATGTGTTAAAGAGTGTGGTATTTAATCTTCATATATTGGTGAAAGCTCTTGTTCTTTGGTGGTTATTGAGATCCGGCTTCATCCCATTGTGATCAGAGAAAGTGCTTTGAATAATTTCAATATTTTTAAATTTATAGAGACCTGTTTTGGGACCCAGGATATGATCTATCCTAGAGAATGATCCATGTGCACTAGAGAAGAATGTACAACCTTGTGCTTTGGGGTGCAATGACCTATATATGTGTGTTAGGTCTAATTCATTTATCACATTATTTAACTTCTCTATTTCCTTGTTGATCTTTTGTCTGGTTGCTCTACATATACAGAGAAGAGTGGTGTATTAAGTCTCCTACTACTGTTGTTGAGACGTCTATCACTCCCTTCAGTTTTGCCAATGTCTGTCTCATGTGTTTTGGAGCTCCTTGATTGGGAGCATAGACATTTATGATTGTTGTATCTTCTTGGTGAATTGACCCTTTAATCAGTATATAGTGTCCTTCTTTGTCTCTTATGAGGTCTTTACATTTAAAGTCTATTTTGTCCAATATTAGTATAGCTACGCCTGCTTTCTTTTGGTTACAACTTGCATGGAAGATCTTTTTTCCATCCTTTCACTTTCAATTTATTTGTATCCTTGTGTCTAAAATGAGTCTCTGGTAAGCAGCATATAGCTGGATTATGTTTCTTAATCCATTCTTCCAATCTGTATCCTTTAATTGATAAGTTTAGTCCATTAACAAAGTTATTACTGAAAAGGCATTTCTTGATTCTACCATCTTATCTTTTTTATTTTATTTGTCAGATCTATAGATTCTTTTCCCTCTTTCTCTTTGTATTCTTTAAATTGCCCTTAGTGGTAGTCTTCAACTCTGTGCCCTCCTCCACACCTCCCTCTCCTTTCTTTTTTTCAGCTGGCAGAACTCCTTTTAGTATTTCTTGTAGGGCCAGTCTCTTGTCGACAAATTCTTTCAGGACTTCTTTGTCTGTGAAAACTTTAATCTCTCCCTCAATTCTGAAGGACAGTTTTGCTGGTTCAGAATTCCTGGCTGAAAGTCTTTCACTTTCAGGATCTTGAATATATCATACCACTGCCTTCTCACCTCCAGGGTGTTAGTCGAGTAGTCTGAACTCAGTCTTATTTGATTCCCCTTGTATGTAGTAGATTGTTTTTCTCTTGCTGCTTTCAGGGTTTTCTGCTTCTCTTAAACATTTGACAGACTGATTATTTTGTGCCTTGGGGCAGAGCTATTTGGATTTATTCTGCTTGGAGTTCTTTGGGCTTCTTTGTCTTGTATATTTATGTCCTTTATGAAGGTTGGGAAATTTTCCCCCATTATATCCTCACTACTATTCCTAGCCCTTTACCCCTCTCTTCCTCTGGGATATCAATGATTCTTATATTTGCACACTGTGTTTAGTCTATCATTTTCCTGAGTTCCCATTCAATGTTTTCCATCATTATTTTTTTCCATTTGTCGTTTTGAGTCTTTGAAGTCAATTATCCTGTCCTCTCTATCACTTATTCTTTCTTCTGTCTACTTCAAATCTGGTGTTGTGTGCCTCTAATATGTTTTTTATTTGGTCAACAGTCTTTAATATCTGTGATTTCTGCTCTTTTTCTATTTATTCTTTCAAATTCCTCTTTGTGTTCTTCTACTGTCTTCTTGATCTCCGTCATGTCATTTGTTATCCAATTTATTTTATTAACTAGAGTTGTATGAACATCTTTGATTAGTTGTTCCAATGTCTGTGTCTCCTCTGGTGTTTTAATTTGGTCATTAGGCAGGGCTTTATCTGTCTGCATTGTGATATGTTTAGTGCTCTTCTGCCTTCTTTATGGCATGTAAATATCTTGATCGATTTACTTTGGGAGTTGATTTCTTTCAGTAGTCTAAAGCTTTGTGTTTGTTGGATGGTTGTATAGCAGGGAGCAGGGCAAGGGGTGGAGCACTCAGTGCAGTGACTTGTTTCAGGGCAGGTATTGGCACAGGTTGGGGATGTTATGCTGATGCTTGTGAACAGCAGCCAGGGAGGATGTAGCTGTGGGGGTGCACTGGTCTGGGGGGACATAACCCTGGTGTGTGCTGGTCTAAGGCACCGGGCCCTTTGTGTGTATGTGTAGAGCTGGAGCAGTAGGTCAGCGTTATGCTTTCATGGACTGGGGGCAGATGTGATCTGGGTGCACAAGTTGGCACTTTCTCAGACCTGGGAAGTGAAACTTAGGGCTGTAGTAATGTGCAGTTCTAGTACTACTGTAAAGTGTGGTTCTCAGAGCTGAATGACATGATTGGGGGCCGTGAGTATGCATGGGCCTGGGAGTACCCTAAACGGATGGGCTGGGCTTAGGGAGTGGGGGTGGTGGTGAGGCTCTGTGACGCTATGGGTGGGGGGCGGGGGAAGCCTA
>PVIY010010737.1:0-67668 GCA_004026745.1 Myrmecophaga tridactyla | reverse complement strand
TTATTTTCAGAGATCACAGCTTGGCAACTCTTCACTGATTTTTATCAGCTCTATCTCACCGTTGATTCTTATTGCAGTCATTGTTATTTAACCCCTTAGGACGTTTTGTGAGAACTACTCCCCCAAAGAAAATCTGTCCCTTCTTGAACTTATATCACTGAATTTTGGGATACAGAATTTTTCTATTAACTCCCACTGAATTCTGTCTTCTTACATTGAACCAAGACTCTCAAACTATCGAGAAAATTTTTCACATAAACTATTTGTTCACTATTTCTCTCTAACATCTGCAGCCATGACAAGGATAGATGCCTGTTCTTCCCCAAATAAAAGTTAACAAAGGGAGGGCCACGCTGGCTCAGGAGGCAGAGTTCTCACCCGCTATGCCAGGGACACGGGTTCGATTCCCGGTGCCTGCCCATGAAAAAAAAAAAGTTAACGAAAACCAACCAAAGGACAGAATGTTTAGCATTTCACTAGAGAAATTTCCTCCATGTTGACACTAAATTATTATTCAAAAATCTGGGCAAAGTCCGACCAAGTCTGTGAACCATAAAAATCAAGATGGCATGGCATGTATTCAGCAACATAGAGAATAAAACACTCTTTCTCTATGATTGCCAAAGAGCCATGTCGAACTTTTTTTACCTGATGATGAAACTAAGGCTTCGAAAGATCAAGTAACTTGCCCAAAATCACTCTGCTAGGAAGTGTTAGAACAGAACAGGCATTCAAACCCAAGCCTGTGCAATAAATGCCAGACTAACTTACCTTTCTATGAAAGATGATTGAGATTCCACTGTTGATGAGAAAAAGAGCTCTCCTTTTACTCTATAACAAATCTCCCAATAATCCAGCATGTTCTTCATTGATCGTTTATTGACAAGACTATACTAGCACTCTTGCAAAACTTTACAGTGTGTGCATTTATTCATTCAATGAACTTTTTTTGGGAGAACACAAAATGAGGCACTGCAATCACAGGCTGCAATTAGAGATGATTTATATATGGGTCCTCCTGTCAAAGGGTCTAATAAAGTACAACACAAATACGGATGCCCATAAGACAAAGCAGAAAGATGTCTGTCATGAAAGGTCAATGCAATTATACTGGTCGTTCAGAAGAGTGGCTGTTATCCTAGTAGCCAATTATCTCAAAAATCTTCCTAGAGTCACAGCAGGCACAGAATACTCCCAGATTCTGGGGATAAAAATCCTACTATTGAGATTCTCAGTTTTTCTTCCAAAATTTTAATTTCATGTCTCTTCCTTGCATATGCATATACATGCTGTGGTAGTTAGATTCAGGTGTCAGCTTGGCCAGGTGAAGGCACCTAGTTCTGTGCTGTGGACATGAGACAATGGTACGTGAACCTCATCTGTTGCTGATTACATCTGCAGTCGGCTAGGAGGCGTGCCTGCTGCAGTGACTGATGTTTGACTTAATTGGCTGATGCTTAAATGAGAGAGCTCAACATAGCCCAGCCCAAGCAGCTCAGCACACCTCATCTCAGCACTCACAGCTCAGCCCAGGCCTTTGGAGATGCAGAAAGGAATCACCCCGGGGAAAGTTGTTGGAACCCAGAGGCCTGGAGAGAAGGCCAGCAGAGACCATCCTGTGCCTTCCCATGTAAGAAAGAACCTCAGTTGAAAATTAGTTGCCTTTCCTCTTAAGAACTAACAAAATAAATCCCCTTTTATTAAAAGCCAGTCGTCTCTGGTGTGTTGCATCCCAGCAGCTAGCAAACTAGAACACATGGTTAATATTTCAAAGTATTGATAGAGGTTAACAGAATTCTAGTCCTAGTTTCTAATTGCTGAAAAATAGAAGGATAAGTGAATACAAACACAGGCTGAGTACACAGCTGCCTTTAGTCATAGTTTACAAAAACCTGTTAAGACATGACTTGTGGAAGTTGGAAATTTTCTTCTACATACTATATCCCTAATGAGATAATAATCAACACTGCATAAGATTTAATTCCACTAAATAATAATATATGCTAAAGCATCAGTAAGAAAAGTCCTCTATGTTCCAGAAAAGTCATTTCCCAGAGTTCTTGTGGATCTGATGGGAATTGGACAGCAAGGCAATTCCCACAATTCTGAAATCAGTACATCCCTGATATTAAGCTCCAGAAATTGGTTAGACTGTATTTGAAAGTGAACTTTTGTTTTTAGGAAAACCAATTCAATTCTACTGACCTCTAAGTCCTGATGAATTGGGACACTAAATTCAGTTTATTTCCCTAAAGGAGAGACCCTCAGAGAGTATTCCAAAGCAGTTTATAGAAGCTTGGTATAAACACTGAAAAGATGAATCCTGAAGGCTTGAAATACTAAAATAAAGTATCCTACCTCAGAATTCTGACATGTAATTAAAGCTGTTGCATTGGAAAGGAAAGTGAAATAACAGGAAAGAGGTAAATAGGCTGAGTGAAACTGTAAAACCTGCCAACACAACCCCTTTCAAACAGTAAGTCTTAAATGATACGTGGGTCTAAATTCTCCCTTAGAAGAAAAAAACAAAAGGTATAATGCATTTGCAGCCCTGAAGCATCTTATTTATTTCTAGGATATATAGGCTGATGAGGCAATAACACCATTTCAGTTTTATATCTTTAAAAAAAAAAAAAAGCTTTGCCAATGCCTACACTCTGAATCTGCTCTAATGATCTTTGTTATTAAATTTCTCTACCGCATGGCAGGTTTACACTGATGGCTGTGCTCATTATATACATACATGGAGCCAAAGTGAATGTGTGACTTGGGAAAAGGAAGTGAATAAAAACTTTTTTCAGATTATTTTATAGCCTTTCATGGATTGGTAATAGAATGTAAAGACATTTATAAGATGTCCTAAATCAACTTGGAAAATGGCTCTGTGTACGTATTATATAAGCATTTAAAAGAGACTGACTTTGAAATTAAAATTTATGCAAGACAAAAAGTAATTTTAACTTGAGCTGGCCTTCACAGCATATGCTAAATCTCCAATAGAATATATTCAATCATAATAAAAATTTAAATTTTAATTCATTCGTTTTAGTAATATTGTTCAAACTACCTTCAGGCTAAATTTTAATAAAACCAAAATCTGATGCAAAAATAAAAGGCCTTACATAAGAGAGCTGATTTTGTATTTCAAATTACTGAATCAGAGTGCCCTCTATTGGGAGAAAAAGGGCAGCAAACGCTAAACTGAAGTAAGAATTTAAAAAACTCAAGCACATGTTTATATATAAAATACATTCATTAATAATATGAATGCTACAAAATGTATTTCTCTTCATGTTTTGACTCCTTCTAAATTACTTTTGCAATTATTGGTCATATTACAATGATGAGGTTGGAAGTTTCGTAGCATCTTAAATTCTAACTGAAACAGGCCAAATGTCTGTTCTTTAACCAGTAATATGAGTAATAAATAAACAAATATGTTTTTCCACATTTAACATTCCTATAGACTATAGAAATAATTGCAAACTAAGTTTGGATTTTCCTTGATGATAAAGTGAGCATGTTTCTAATTAAAAAGTCCTTTAGAAGATCTTTCCCTGGTGAGATGGAATGGTCATCTGAACTCTAAAGGAGCTACAAGAATTATCCCGGTTTTAAAATTCTAAATCTGTATGTTCACAAGGCTTCTCCATTCACACTCATCACCTTGGGCCTGCATTAACCTAGAAAATTCCTGGCAGATTTCTGTCCTTGAGCCCAAGAGCGTGTGACCCCAACTGCAAATTAGAACAACCTGAGGGCTTTTGAAAAGGCCTCAGCCACCCAAAGACATTGGAGTTGCTCGGCCTGGAGTGGCTCCTGGAGAGGCCACTGCTGATTCTCCACCAGGTAGAATCTCTCTTCCCCGGACACCCAGCATGCAGTTACCACCTTCACCTTTATCTATCTTGATGACAGAACTCCTCTACCCGAGAGTTGATTCTCTTTGTAAACTTCTTATAAGCTCTCCAAATCTAACGTCATCTGTCACTACCCTCTGACCATTTGCTTTAGTGGTAATGCTAAGTCCAGACTGTGTGTGTTCAAATGTTGGCTCTGCCATTTACCTGCTGTGTGGACAAGAGGCTATTCCAAAAACAGCTCTCTGTCTCTCCCTTTTCTCTACTAAAATCGGAGCAACAATATTACCCGTTTCATCAGGTTACTGTTATAAGGAAAGAGCTCCATAAGAGTTAGGCTATTATTATCACTTATTCAACTTGACTTCCCACAACTCCCCAAGGCAATCCATTCTCCTCTGATCATGTGCCAGTTCTCACTTCCTTGCGTTTGCACATACTGCTGCTGCAGCCAGGCTCACCTCCCATTCATTCGTGAAATCATTCATTCCTACGCAAGCTGCAGGCACATCCCCCCTTCTTCCAGGACCCAGTTAACTTTTGTCCTACACCCATGAAATCTTCTACGAATACCTATAAGTCTTCGCTTTGTCTCTCCCTTTCTTAAATTCCTCTGGCTACATGGCCTAAGTGTCACTGGGGATTAAGGCCACTGGCTCCAAGCTTGTACCGGAGGTCAGCCACTTCTGTCACCTGATCCACTTCCCAAATCTATGCCTCCATTGTTAAGATCAATGTGGTGACAAAGTGGCTTAAAGTAAATAAAGCATTAAAATATCAGAGCAAGTACCTAATAAATGTCAGCCCTTATCATCTGTATGTGTTGTTTTACTAATTAGTCTTGTCTGCACGCTGAGATTGAAGGCTCCTTGGAAAGGGAGCTTTGCACACCTTGACGTCAGGAATCATGTCTTAAGCATAATTTCCAGGTACAATTCATAGCAATTCTCTGGAAAAACATTTTGATAAATGGAAACAATACTCAAAAAAATCAGGAATGAACCCAAATAAAACACAGGCTATAGAGAAAGGTCAAAGTAAATGGATTACTTTTTAAATGTTCAGTAACAAGTTTCTATCAGATCAGTCTTCTCAAAGGCCAGTTTCAATGATGCCCTTGATACACTTTTAAATTTTCTCGTCTCCTAAAGATAAATACCAAAATTCTTGGGCTGGCGTTCAAAATCATCTATGAGCTGACCTTACCTTACCTCTCCCATCTTATCTGCCATCCTTCCCCTTCTTAAACTCTTTTATTCCAGATAAATGGAATTACTTGCTCATCGCTCATATATACCCTTAGCTTTTCCTTCTTATATAACCTTTTATGTTTTATAGGACAATATTTGAAAACACAAATTTAAAAGTTTGCCACAGGAAAAAAAACTGGCCGTTTATGTGAGAGTATGAACTCAAATATCAAGTATTAATTTCTTTCTTACTACTATTACAACATAGTCATTAACTAACAAAAAAAAATCCATTTGGCCATCCTTTCCCCAAACTGTCATTTTCTCCATATCCAAAGCACGCTGCCATCACTTCCTGCAGCCTGGGGGCCAGAACCAGGGTCTCCATCCCTGGGCCCACAACATAAGCCCTGAGCATAAGATGGAAACATCAGAGCCTCTATCTTACACTGACTCTTTACTACTTTGTCTGCTTTGAAATTCTTGTAGTATATGTCTTACAGTTTATATCCTAAGTAGATGATAAGTAAGCACATTTGGGCTGTTTGTTCAAAAATTGTTTACCTAATGTCATATACAATTAGAAAAGTTTGGAAACCACTGGTCTAGAGAAGTCGGGTTTTCAGGAAGTTAGAAGCTCTAGAGACCAGAGGAAACCGGTTCAGAGGTTTAGAAGACCAGCCACGAGGACGCTGGACACCTGGAGCCGCCTGCAGAGCTCAGGCTCGCGGCTTCTGAAGCCCCCTCCCTTCATCTCCTCTAGACCTACCCTCGTCCTTCAGCCCTCAGCTCCTCACCTGCTCACGGAGGGTCATCAAGATGCTGCCTAAGGTTCGAGTGAAGAGTAAATCAGGTCACAGTAAAATCAGGGCAGTGCCTCACACACGTGACGTGCTCCATAAACGTGTGCCGTGACGGCCTCCCCTGGGGTAGCTCCCCCTCCAACCCATGCACCCTCCCCTCCCCGAAACTTCATCAGTCAAAATCAGTCCTGGGTACTAACCTTTTTATAAAGATAGGATGGGAAGATGCTATTGTGACAAGATGAATAAGGATTATTCCTGGGCCCAGGCAGAACCAAAAAATTCTTCATCCAATCTCTGTTTTTCCCAGGAACCTGGACTCAAACTCAGATTTAGCTTCACTGCCTGTTAAGAAATCTGTAGGGATGGGCCTTAAAACCTAAATACTACGTACTGCTCATGTAGGACAGATATGTTTTAATTTCTAACAAACGTTCAAGGAAGTGTTGAAATGTAACTGGTTTGGAATTTGGAAATAGCACATATCTGTTTTAGGTTTTTAACAGGGAACTTTGTCTGACATTAAAGTTATCTCTAAAAACATTTCATTAATATAAATCTTGTACTTGGTAAAATATACAAATATTCACTTCAATGCAGATGTAATTATTTATCATCATTCACAAAAAGTTTTTACTGGAACCAATAATATGACGTTTTACAGAAGCCTGTTCAGCAAAAAAATAAGAAGCAGGAATAAGAGCTACGACTAGGCATGGAACTAGGCTAGTAAGTGCCATCCCGAGGAAGGCGCTGCAAAACACTTTAAATAATTAAATCAATTTAAATTTTCTTTCATACCAATGCATACTATAAACCCCTTCCCTAAAATTATATATAACAGGTTTACAAATCATAAGTTTATACATTCTCTACAGTTTTTCTTGCTATTGTATTACTATAAAAACCCAAACAAGCAAGAATCTCTACTTTGCGGTTTAGTTCCTGATTTACAGAAAAGAACCTACTTAGGACTTGTGGAAGATTATTAAGATATGCAGGTCAAACCCTGCACAACATCTCTATTCTATGACATAAAGAATAAGTCAATAGTCTTTACACACACACACACACACACACACACACGGCTAATATCTCTCTCTTCTTATAAAGGGGGTTAGATTTCGTTCATACGGAAAATGGGGAAGAATGGCAAAAGCAAGGTTTTCTTCTTTCTTTAGGAGCCAATGTTATGACACCAATAAAACTGAAAGAAGATGGTCAAAGAAATTATGAGCTCATGTGCGATGAGTGAGGCTAACCGCAGAGAGGCCAGCACACGCCGTAGGTGATCTATCAGAGCAGCCCTTCCCGCACACGCAGGGGGAACAAACCTCAATGAACACACGGCAAAAAGCAATCGGGAGCTTGGCACGTGGTACTGAAGGAAACTGAGGCTGGGATAACAGGTGAGCCCCGGATCTCGGGTGTGCATACTGAACTGACAGACACACGCGTTGTCCCCACCCCCCCTTACTTACTACACTCTGGCTTCCATTTTTCCCAAGTTCTTCCTCTGAAATCTTGCTCAGATTATCTAAGTAGTGGTCTGAAATGGTGTGGCACAGATCTTCAAAAGAATAATCCTTTTCTTGACACAGTTTTATTTCATCCAAGAGTTTCGATAATTCTCCAGTCACAGTTTCACCTGTAAGAAGAGAGTAAAGTTTTTCAGAAGTTTAAAGGAAGACTGTTATTAGAAGTTAATGTTAAATAATAAAAACACGACTGGTTTGGTGATGGATTTCAAAATATGACAAACAAGATTAAGTAAGCAGAAGACATTCTGCAGAAAGCAAGATAATAAACTGTAATTAGCATAAGAATAGTAAAAGACAAAAGAAAATTCCAATTTTACCTACTTTGATTATTTTCCAAGAAAAATATAAGTATTGAAGGCTTACATATAAGTAGTGTACATAACAATCTAGAAGTAAAACTTCATATATGGTGGTATTTAATTTTCAGTAATCCATACTGGTATTTTTCATCACTGACAGAATTAATTCGACAAGTCATTTAACAAATCTGAAATGGTACTGAGGACCTAAGTTCAATAACTAAAAATAGCAGAACTTATTTAAATATATTATATCAGTAATTAACAAATTAGAGTTCCTAGATGTGATATAAAAGAATACAGAAAAACAGCTGAATAATATGCAACCTCTGTCAAAAAAATGAGTATTTTAAGTTACATTCAAACACACATTTTTCCAAACAGTGTCAGAAAAATGCTTTGTACCTAACATTTATCCCGAAAAAAATGCTTCAACAGTTATAAGCCAAATAGTAATTTTTTATTCTGCCTTAAGATATATTTTAGAGAAAAACATCTACTATGAAATATCCACCTGCAGATAAACTTCATGGGACCAGGTTTTGTGGTCTGCTAAATTTTACACAAGAGTCAGCCTTTCTGTGCATGTAGGCCAAATTTGTAACTCAGATCTAGTACACTGTCCAAGGGCTTTAGAATGAATCACTCACTTTTGGTCTTTTGGGAAGCAGACTCAACAGGAGACGAAGTCCGCGTTTCCTGCGCCATACCGTCAGGCACACAATCTTCGAGGACTGCGGGTCTTCCCATGCCTTCTAAATATTCTGTGCATACACATTTTTGAAATTACATGTTTGATTTATTTTAAATTCAGCAACTAAGCATTATGTTTTATTTCTGGCCATCAGGTTTTTTGCATATTCTAAATATATCCTAAATTGTTAAAAAAAAAAAAAAACTTCCAAAAAAATGGAACTTTATGAGTGGCTATTGATTTTGTGTTTTTTAATTACAGAAAGAAACTAGACACTTTAGAAGAGACTCATGATCCATTTTTTTCTGAAACCAAATTTGACAGACCATTTCGTTAATGACCTACCTGTCAGGAGATAAATTTTCTACCTCAAGATCTAAAATTCCCTGAAAGACACTTTGAATGGACTTGATCCTTAAATCAAGAATTCCAACCTCAGATAGCTACGAAACCTAGTCCAATGACATAATTGATAAAATATAGATATAAATTTATAGATATAATTTACATATTAACTTCTATTTCCATAAATAAAGCAATGTTCTTTCCCATTATTTTTGAAATAATGTCTCACATTCAGTTTATCCTTCATTTTCCCAATTTCAACAAAGACATAAATAACAGCAATAATAAGTTAAACTTAAATACTGCTTATAATGTACCAGGCACTGTTCTAAGCAACTGATAAAAATAAACTCATTTAATCTTCACAACACTGTGAAACAGGCACTTTTACCATCCCAGTTTTAAAGACAACTTAACTAAAAAAAGGAGGATGAATAACTTCCCTGTGATCACACAGCTAACAGTGGTGGGGTCAAGTCAGACACGGCACAAGAAAACATCTCACTTTTCTGTTAATCATAAGGAAAACAGATTTACATGCAGGGCTAAATGCCATCTGATATTCAGCCTTCATGCAGAAAAGTTAATCAGAGAGCAGTGCCCTGTCTTAATTCCAGCAAAGAGCTAAAATGAAAGCCTGTATTTTTAGAGACGTCAAAATTTTAGAATTTTAGCTGAAACTCTAAATTTTTAAATGTTGACGGCTAATTCAGTTTTTATGGAAATACGGTGTGCGCCAAAAATATGTGATCCAAACAAAACGTATTTGCTTCTGCTAAAAGCATTCAGCCTTCAAATGGCTAGGTTGACGCCTCTATCTACAGACTAAATCAATAAATATCTTTCATTATGGAGCACTTACTTGTACTTCTTTATTCAGAAGGAAGCTTTTTCTTAAAATCCAGATAACAAAGTTAGTGCTCTCATGCCAACTAATTCTGTCCTAATGCCCTAAAATAATTTCTACCAAAGGGCAAGTACACTAGGCAAATTCTTCTAGGAAAACAACCTATGGGATTTTTGCCCTTCAAATTTTTGTCTCATGCAATAATTATGTAAATTGAATTCCTTTTCCAGGACACAAATAATAATTTTATCTATATAGACTGACTTTATTTCAAAAGTGACCTTCTTCATAAGTTTTCAAATGTACCAGTGTCTTGAAATCCAGTAACGCAAAGATAATGTGTTCATATTCTGAAATTTTGCTAATAACTTAAAAAATTCAAAGACATTCTCTATATACCCCGCACTTAATGGCATGCCTTCTGAATCTTGCCCACTTAAGAGGCATAGACAGTTATTCCTGGGTAATAAAATTTCCATCTAAGTTGAACCAATAAGACATTTAAAAATGTCTGTAATTACATCAAGTCCCTTTTTAATGGATGACATTTATTTTGCTTCTCCCTAAAAGACATATTCTACACGATCCTCAGTTTTTTTAAGTTCAGTGAGAGGCAAAAGTCTAAAACATAGTACAAAATGCCTAGAGGAGGAAGACTATAAAAATAAAAAATTTTTATTTGCCACTTTTTAATTTTTTAACTGCTTTTTCAACCTGACTCTAATTTGAATTAGTATGAACAGCCATGCTTTTCTTCTTCTCTGATTCATCTTTACATGTGCTGGCAATTAACTTCTTTATCAAGAAAAAAACTGTAGGGAGCTTGAACTTTCATGCGATGTTTTGTAAATAGAGAGCACAGTAACCTCTTTACCCCTCTTTGGGCTTTGTTGACTCCTAGATTCACATATCTCCTGCCTAACTTGGTTTTAATTCACTTATCTCCTGGCAGAATAAAGCTGTTCTTCACTTTCCCCACTGCACAGTCAATGAAACCTGCCCCCCCCACGCCCCCTCCTCACACCCCCACCCCCTCCCCTTCACATGTAGCCAGTCCATAACCATTGTAGGAGATGCACAAAGCCAAACAGCTTAGGGCCTACTGGAAAGGAGGTTTTTCAGGTCTAATCACCAGAGCCATGGAGAAAGCATTTGAATCTAAATTTTTTCATAAAGCTTTAGATCAAATGGGGAAGTACGTAATCTGCAAATGAAAAAGCAGTACCTAGCTGGTTGTCAAACAGACCTACCTACTGTACCAAAGTCGTAAATGACCTTTATCGAAGACAAAGTTTGACAAGACTGAATTACCTCCCTGTACTACCGCATTAGGAAGTTGGGGAGTCCATCCTCAGGTGACCAAACAAACAAATCAGGGTATACACATACAATGGAATATTATTATTCAGCCATAAAAAGGAAGGCATCACTGATAATTGCTGTAACTTGACAACTCTCAAAAACATTATGCTAAGTGAAAGAGGTCAGACACAAAAGGGTCACAAACTGTATGATTCCTTTCATATGAAATATCCAGAATAGGCAAGTGCAAGGAGACAAAAAGTAGATTACTGGCTTCCCAGGGATGTGGGAGAGGAATTGGTTAGTGATTAGTTAGTGGGCTATAGAGTATTACAGGGTGATTTAAAAGTTCTGAGATTAGAAAGAGCTGGTAATGATTGCACAACATTGTGAATTCACTAAATGCCACTGAACTGAGCATGTTAAAATGGTTAATTGCATGCTGTGTGGACACACCTCGACAAAAAAAAAGTAGATAGAGTGAAAATGATCTTTATCTTTTCAGCTAAGTACAATATTTCTGTTGTTGTTAGCCCAGCATTTATGACCCAGCTCTACCACACAGAATATGCTATATGAGTGTGAACCAATCACTTAACACCTCAGAGCTTCATTTTCTCTCATACGCAAAAAGGAGAACAGTGAAATCTGACTTATCTACCTCACCGAATTATTAAGGAATTTAGACAAAATAAGAGAAAAGCCCCGAAAACTTTTAAGTATTATTCAAACGCAAGAGATAAAACAACATCATCACCACTCCATAATCTTATTAACTTCATACTACATGGGTTATTTAATATCAAGTGAGCAAAAAATGTTAGCTTATTTTTTATTACTGAGTAGTTGAAAAACAGAAATGAAACTTTAAAAAGTACTGTTGGTGGGAATGTCAAATGGTACAACCACTGTAGAAGGCAGTTTGGTGGTTCCTCAAAAAGCTAAATATAGAATTGCCATATGACCCAGCAATACCATTGGTAGGTATCTACTCAGAGGACATGAGGGCAAGGACACAAACGGGCATTTGCACACCAATGTTTATAGCAGCAGCATTTACAATTGCAAAGAGATGGAAACAGTCAAAATGTCCATCAACAGACGAGTGGCTAAACAAACTGTGGTATAAACATACGATGGAATATTATGCAGCCGTAAGACAGAATAAAGTTATGAAGCATGTAACAACATGGATGGACCTTAAGGACATTATGCTGAGTGAAATTAGCCAGAAACAAAAGGAAAACTACTGTATGGTCTCACTGATATGAACTGACATTAGTGAATAAACTTGGAGAATTTCATTGGTAACAGAGACCATCAGGAGATAGAAATAGGGTAAGATATTGGGTAATTGGAGCTGAAGGGATATAAATTGTGCAAGAGGACTGAATATAAAAACTCAGAAATGGATACCACAATACTACCTAACTGTAATAAAATTATGTTAAAACACTGAATGAAGCTGAATGTGAGAACGATAGAGGGAGGAGGGCTGGGGGCACAAATGAAATCAGAAAGAAAGATAGACGATAAAGATTGAGATGGTATAATCTAGGAATACCTAGAGTGTGCAATCATAGTGACTAAATGTACAAATTTTAAAAATGTTTTTTTCATGAGGAAGAACAAAGGAATCTCATTACTGCAGGGTGCTGAAAATAGATGATAACTAATATTTTAAAATTTCAACTTATGTGTGAGACTAAAGAAAAAAAGGTTTATTTGGTATAAAATTTATATTTTGACTAGTGCATTTCCTAATATAACTTATGTAGACAACTTAATTGAATACCATAAGTACATGGAACCTTGAGTAGGACATGAGATTTTGTTGGTTTATCCAGAGTGATGCCCGATAAATCCCAGAGTGATTTGATCAGTGAATAAAACTGTAAATGCAAAGTCCCCTTGGGGAATGGTGAGAACGGGGGAAAATTCAACTTCCCAAGTTAAATTCTTGATATTCTCACAAGCAATGTGGATAACCAAAGCTTTAGGCTGAGCCCCCGGTCTTGAGGTTTGTTCATATGAAACTTAACCCCACAAAGGATAGGTCAAGTCTACTTAAAATTAGGCTTAAGAGTCACCCCCCAAGAGAACCTCTTTTGTTGCTCAGATGTGGCCTCTCTCTCCAACCGACACAACAAGCAAACTCACAAGGCTCCCCCTGTCTATGTGGGACATGATTCCCAGGGGTGTGGACCTTCCTGGCAACGTGGGACAGAAATCCTAGAATGAGCTGGGACTCAGCATCAAGGGATTGAGAAAAAACCTAGAATGAGCTGTGACTCAGCATCAAGGGATTGAGAAAAACTCTAGAATGAGCTGAGACTCAGCATCAAGGGATTGAGAAAAACTTCTTGACCAAAAGGGGGAAGAGTGAAATGAGACAAAATAAAGTGTCAATGGCTGAGAGATTCCAAACAGAGTTAAGAGGTTATCCTGGAGGTTATTCTTACGCATTAAATAGATATCACCTTTTTAGTTAAGGCATAACAGAGAGGCTGGAGGGAACTGCCTGAAAATGTAGAGCTGTGTTCCAGTAGCCATGTTTCTTGAAGATGATTGTATAATGATATAGCTTTCACAATGTGACTGTGTGATTGTGAAAACCTTGTGTCTGATGCTCCTTTTATCTACCTTATCAACGGACGAGTAGAACATATGAAATAAAAATAAATAATAGGGGGAACAAATGTTAAAATAAATTTAGTTTGAAATGCTACTTATCAATGAAAGGGAGGGGTAAGGGGTATGGTACGTATGATTTTTTTTTTCTATTTTCATTTTATTTCTTTTTCTGAATAGAAGCAAATGTTCCAAGAAATGATCATGATGATGAATATGCAACTATGTGATGATATTGTGAATTACTAATTATAAATGTAGAACAGAATGATCAAAATAGGAATGTTTGTGTTTATTTGGTGGGTTTTTTTGATGTTTAAAAAAATTAAAAAATAAATATATATATATATAAAAAAAAAAGTACTGTGTTCCGGTTTGTTTCCCAGAGCTGGCACATGCCAAAAAACAAATAAAAATGGACTGTATTGTTATTTAGCAAAAGTCTACCAGAAAAAAACATACAAATGATGAGTTCATTAAAAAGCAAAGCACTCAAAACCCCAAAGAAAACCGTAATACAGTATTCACTGAATCTTAACTCTAAGGCACACTTGTCCTTCATTCAATATTGCTTACCTTGTAATAGTGCTGCAATCTGAAGAGATTTCTGAGATGGATGTTCTTTCAGAATGTCTGAGACGGTTCTACCTAAGCTGTCTTTGATGTTGGCATCAATTCCTGAGAGAAAGAGAAAATCCCACTAGGAGTACACCGCTGGGGTTACTGCTAAACGAGCGTCTCTCATTTCAAATGTATACAGACGAAGCACTAAGGAGGTTTTAAAAAATTAAATTAAACACACACACAACAGATTTTTGCAAGAGAGAAAGCAGCGGTCTACTGTCACCAAAGTACGGGAATTCTTAAAGGATACTGACTTCATTAAGACTGTTTTTAGGACCCTATAATGCCTTTTAGATTATAGCTAGTTAAAGCAAAAAATATCATTGATTTAGAATGTAATGTCATAAAGTATAATGTTCATGTGATTCATATATTCTGCATAATATGATAAAAATATTTACTAAATAGAATCATGTAGTGGGTCAATAACATAAGAACTGTCTTAGCTTACTTGAGCATTCACAAAAGCTGAAAAGGCATCATTATTTTGGACAATAAGACATATGTTCCATGATACATATTTGTGCAAAATTATATTGCATGACAGCCATATTCACCATCTATCTTGCGAACAAATTTCTTCAAGCGTGTAATTGAAACACCTTTGGAATTATTTTAGTTCTAAAAACATGCATTGTACCAAATCATTTATTTTAATGAAGCAAATAGCTTTCACTGCTCCCAAACTATTTATGAACTTCCCAAATACCAACTACAAACAGTATTTTAAAAAAAAACAGTTAATAGGATCTGGCCCCAGTGTGAATTCATCACAATAAGATTATTGAACATTTGCATAAATTTACATAGGGATGTCTAACCAGAGCATATTTAATTGGCTGCCTCAAATCACTTATTATGTCACTGTTTCACATGTCGAAATTAAATATGAAATTTTAACTTTGTATAAGCATGCTCAAAATCCGATAATCTGCCAAAGTTTTCTCGTTTATTTTTTACATAGGGAAATAAGCACACTAAATATAGCCCACCACACGAAAGACTCACATCAATTGATTTACAAGTATAAATGTGGACCAAGGCCTTTTAATCCTAAAAAGAAAATCTGGCCTCAGTTCCAATTGCATTTAATGCCTGTCAACAAAACATAGGAAGATAAATAAGTCTGCTTTGTTTTTCCTTTAGAGCATTGCCGCCTAAAAGGTTCCCTCTACTATAAGCAAAAGTTACTCCGCCGATGAAATAACTAGAAGGAGAATTTACAGTATTGCTAGGGAAGACTACTCTCTGTTTATGACAGCTCACAAGATAAAAACATAGAGAAAATACATGCTTTTTTAAAAACCAAGGGCGGGCCCCACGGTGGCTCACCTGCCATGCCAGAGACCCGGGTTCCTTTCCCAGTGTCTGCCCATGTGAGAAAAACCAAGAAACTGTCATAACCTCACAGGAAACAATTCCTCCTCTCCCAGCTGGCAGAAACCTTTCGCATTTAGAAACCAGCACTCCCTCATCCCTGGATCCCTTCAGACCAGTCTTACAGGATGAAGCGATTAAGCTTTGCACTTCTCCTGGTTTTCAACCATCCTAAATATTCCTCCTAGCCTAAATCCTTCCTAAATATTCCTCCTAGCCTCCTGTCTGTCATTCTAGAAATACATATTTAGCAGCCCCACACTCCTCACTTTAAGAGTTGCCACCTAAAAGGCTCTTTCTACCGGCGGGGTCCCAGCACCCTTGGAGACTCTGGTGAAAGGCTGATCCTTCTCTAACGAAATCTTCACACTTTTGATCCACAGGGAGCTGAGGGGCCGGGCTAGGCCTCCTGCTCACGACGACGATAAAGAAAAGACGGAATCTGTCTTACCCTCATCCCATCATTGGTTATTGGGCTTTCAGACAACTAAAACTTAAGTAAATACATAATCACTGAAATCTTACTGATTCGGTTTCTCAGAAAATGCTAAGATTCGAGAATCGCTGATATTAAAATAACTGACAGAGAGGATTTAGCCAGTTTTTCACACCAATTGAGCCACAAATTACTTTTGCTAAACGTGTATGCTAAACTTTTATTTGAAACGTTAAATGGGTACTCGATTGGGATCTAGTCCTAAATTTCTATTTGGTGATTTCTCTAGTGTATTTCAATGTGATTTAAATGAATAAAATTGTAATTTCTAAGATCTTTTCACTAAAATATCTATTTAGTAAAGAAGGAGCATGTTTATATCAATTTTATCTAAACACTGAGGCTCAGCCGTTCATGACGGGAATACATGTTTGCGGTTTGGAGCGAAGGCAAGAAAGCATGATTTATGGAGAAGCGCAGGTCATTTTTCTTTGTTCGCTCCTGAAATGGAGACAGCATCTGTCAGGACAAGTTCTCTGGGGAATCACGGTAGGTTACCTGTTTCTAACAGAACCTGCACAACATCCACCTTTCCAAACAAGGCTGCTTCATGAAGTGCGCTCCCCTTTTCTGTCTGGTAAAAAAGAAGAGAAAAGAACAGAACAGAACAATTGCATTAGTCATGCTAAGAGGTTAAAAAGCGATCTGTCATTTTATGTGTTGGGACATATTCTTGTTACTCTCCGCATTCCCCGGCAGAAAGTGTGGAATAAAGGAGGGATTCTACAAGCAGAACCCAGAGGCTGGGCTTGCAATGCAAAGCAGCACAGCTTCTGAGGAGTCATTAGAACTTGCTAAGTTATATGGGTAAGCCACTTCTCTTAACCTCAGCGTCCTGACGTGTAAAATAAGAGCAGTAACATCTACCTCACACATATCCAATGAGACCACGCAAGCAGCATGCATTTATTAAACGCTATCTACATGCCACAAATGGCTCAGGTGTGTTCTGAAGCATGGGAATAGGATTCTGGCGCTCACATACTCTCATTCTATTTGGGGAGACAGATGCATAAATAAATATTTAGATAAACGAAGTCTAAGCAGTTTAATTTGGCTTATAAAACTAACGATCTGCTCAGTGACATTTTCCTCTAAATCCCCTCCCTTGTCCTTCCCTAGACCTTATAAACTAGCCTCCAGGCCTACAGAAATTCTTCACCGGTATCATCCCCTGCTTTCCTTCCCAAGGGTCTCAATGGCTAGGTCCTGTGCCTGGCAGGGTCTCACTCTTAGCCCCGTCCATCTGGCCATTACCTGCACCACTGGTTCTCACACTCTGTGCCGTACCAGAACCTCCTAGAGAGCTTCCTAAAACCCAGCTGTGGTGCCCGGGTGGTGCAGTGGTAGAGTGCTCGCCTTCCATGCAGGAGACCCAGGTTCGATTCCCAGGCCATGCATCTAAAAACAAAAAAACCCCGGCTGCCTTGCCCTGCCCTCGGAGTTCCTGAGTTCCCAGCCTGGGATGAATCTCTGCAGCTCTAACAAGCTCCCAGGTGACACTGAGGGTCTAGCACTCACACTCTGAGAACAACTACCCTACACCATATGCACAGCTCAGCTTAACAGTAAGTTCGTTTAGGAAACCACCCCTGGCTCTGGAAACAAGTGCTTTTCCTGCATTCCACATCAGTCTATCTTCCCTTCCCCACAGCGCTGATAGTTCCCCATCTCACTCCCTTCACGTGACTGCCTATTCCGTAGAAAGATGGGATATGTCAATGTGGGCCATAAATACCTTATTTTTTCCACTGCTTGAAAAATATCCCTCAAAATGTTCTATTTTTTCTCACTCTCATTCTGTGTGTACCAACCAACTTTCAGATCACCTGTGTACCCCCCAAAAATGGGAAACATATCATTTATCATGGATTTACTAACAAAATGAGAGAAAATTGAAGAAAAAGGTATTGAATTGAATGACAGATCTAAAAACATACAAAGACTATAATACAAAAGTATGAAAGATGGAAAACATGAAAGACAGAATAGACTCAGCAGATGCAATGTGTGACGTCTAATCAGAGTACCAGCAGGCAATGGAGAGAGAAATAACAGTCAATGACTAAGAAATTGCTAGAATTTATGAGGTACAAATATACAATTCCAGGACCACAAGATAAATGAAAAAATACATCCTGGACATATCACAGTTAAACTACAGACATCTAAAAAAAAAAGAGAAAGTCTTAAAAGACTCCCCGGAGAAAATGTTTAAAATATAATAATTAGATCAACAACTGATTTCTGAATAAAAGCAATAAAGCCAGAAGAAATTATAATAATAGCTTCCTGTACCAACAGTGAACATGTGTCAACCTAGGAGTCTATATCTAGCCAATCTCTTCCAGACAAACTTTCTTCTAAGCATGAGGGCTAAATAAAGACATTTTCAGACAGACTAACATATGAGTGGTTACTACAGACCCTTTCTGAAAGACCTTCTAAAAGATTTAATTCAGGAAGAAGGATCTGAGATGCAAGAAGTAATAGTGAGCAAAAGGAATAATAAACATAAGGTCAGGTCTGAATAAACTGACTGTATAAAAAAAAACAATAATGTCTACTTTTTACAGTAATTTGTTTTCCCAGATACTTTGATATGGGAAACTGGATGTTCTAGAAGTGAAGTAAACTATTGCACACAATGAAAATATAGATCCTCCATCATATATATATATCTAATTCTTCTGGAAAGGTAGATGAAGAAGATCTTAGTTCCAGCGGTAGCTCAAGTTTTAATAACATATGACCTTAGGCAAATCATTTAATATCTTTGAAAATCCATGCATTCTATAAAAAAAATATTAAAAACTTAACAGGGCTATTACAAAGGTTAAATAAGGTAAATACACAACAATTAAAATAAATGTACATACAATGGAATACAGTGTGACTGCACAAAGGAATGAAGTCGTGACGCATGCAACGATGTGAATGAACCCTGAGGACATTATGTTGACTGAAATAAGCCAGAAACTAAAAGACAGATATTGTATGTTCTCACTAATATAAACTAAGTATAATGAGCAAACTCCCAGAGTTAAAGTCCAAAGCATAATTGTGCTGATTTGAAAGAATTTATATACCCTAGAAAAGCCATGTTCTAATCCTAATCAGTCTTGTGGGAGCAATGGTTTCTTCTAATCCCTATTCAGTACTGTACGTTGGAAACTTGATTAGGTCATCTCCACAGAGGCGTGACTCAATCAATTGTGGGTATTAAACTCGTTTAGATAGACATGTCTCTACCCACTCTACATGAGTCTTGATTAGTTACTGGAATCCTATAAAAGAGGAGACATTTTGGTGAAAGTTCCTTTTAAGAACAAAGAGAGAGCCACAGAACCACAACAGAATGACTGGAGAACAACAGAGCTTAGTCACAACGAAGTAGAGAGCTCATGCCACCAGAGACCTTTGGAGATGAAGAAGCAGAATGCCTGTGGGGAAGCTTCATGAAGCAAGAGGTCTGGAGAGAAAACCGGAAGATGCTGTGTTTGCCATGTGCCCTTCCAGTCGAAAGAAACCCTGAACTTCACTGGCCTTCTTGAACCAAGGTATCTTTTCCTGGATGCTCTAGACTGGATGTTTTAATAGACTTGCTTTAAATGGGACATTTTCTGGGCCTTAGAGCTGCAAACTAGCAACTTATTAAACTTCCCTTTTTAAAGGGCTTTCTGTTTCTGGTATATTGAATTCCAGCAGCTAGCAAACTAGAACAGTAAGTTACCAGGAAATAAAAAGAGAGCTGAGATTGGACAATCGATATTTAAGGAGTACAGAATATTCAATAAGGTTGACTGTAAATGTTCAGAAATGGGTAGCATGATACTGTGTGAGGGTAGCATGACACTGTGCATGTAATTAACAAAGCTGAGTGTGAGTGTGGCTGAAAGAGGAAGGCTAGAGTCATGTATGTCGCCAAAGGAACTAGAAATGTATAACTTAGCAAAATCTAGAGTGGTCAATGATGGTGGTTAACTTAATATAAGAAAGTTCTTACATGAACTAGAACAAATGTATGTCAATATTACAAGGTATTAATAATAGGATGGTATATGGGGAAAATACAATCAATAAAGGTCTATAGTTAATGGTAACAAAATACGCATGCATTAATTGTAACAATGCACTGTACCAAAGCTAAATGTCAACAACATGGGGATATGAGGAGTATAGGACTTTTTCTTTGGAAGAAATGAAATTTCCACCATGGCTGTCAGAGCCTCTGCAAAGAACTCTCCCTCAGCCAACTCTCTTCCTTTTTATTTTCCTGGGCTCTGAGTAATTCCCTTACTTTTTTCCCAACTCAGCACCTAAAACATTGCTTACTTTATTTTCAGAATTTTTAGTTGTGCTGCTCTGGGAAGGGTTTCTCTGTCATCAAGTCCAAAATCTTGTCCAATGTGGAGAGAAATCAGATTAGTAATCTGAAAGTTGGTTGATACACACAGAATGAGAGTGAGGAAAAAAAATAGATCATTTTGAGGAATATTTTTCATACAGTGGAAAAAATCAGGTATTTATGCCCCACACTGACATATCACATTCTCTGGTACCAAAATCTGTTCTAATTTGTAAGCTGCTAAAATGCAATATACCAGAAACAGAATGGCTTTTGAAAAGGGAATTTATTAAATTGCAAGTTTATAGTTTGAATGCCATGAAAATGTCCAAATTAAGGCATCCAGAGAAAGATACCTTAACTCCAAAGAAAGGGGTGATGAAGTTCAGGGTTTCTCTCTCAGCTGAGAAGGCACATGTGACATCTGTTAGCTTTCTCTCCTCATTTCATAAAGCTTCCCTAGGGGTGCTTTCCTTCTGCATCTCCAAAGGTCTCTAGCTATGTAGACTCTGTTGGCCCTAAAGTTTTTTCCAAAATGGTTCCCTCTTAAAGGGCTCCAATAAGTGACCCCACCTTGAATGGATAGAGACACATCTCCACAGAAACCATCTAATCAAAAGTTACCACCCACAGTTGGGTGGGTCATATCTCCACGGAAACAATCAAATGGCTTCCATCCAGCAATATTGAATGAGGACTAAAGAACATGGCTTTTCTGGGGCACAGAACAGATTCAAATCAGCACATTCCACCTTTTAGACCACAAAATGACATGTTCTTTCCAAATGCAAAACACATTCACTCCATCACAATATCACAAAGCCTTAAGCCATTTCAGGAACAATACAAATAAAATACAGATTCAAAACCAGTACAAAGTCTCATCAAAGTCAGCTATAGTCATGGTCTGTTCTAAGACAAAACATTCTCCTCTGGCTTGGGACCTGTAACATTCAGAACAAGTTATCTGCTGCCAGTATACATAGGAGGGGCAGTCATAAGATAAATACCCCCATCTCCAAGGGAAAAAATGGAAGGAACACAGGTGTCACTGGACCCAAACAGTCAAAAACCTGCAGGGCAAACTCCATCCAATTTCAAAGTCTGAGAGTCATTTATATTCAGGGCTTTAGAAAGCAGCAGTCCCACCCTTTCCAAGTGCCTACACAGAGGCCCTGCTCTCTCCAAACGCTGGTGTGGAGTTTGCAACTGTGGAGAACACTGAAGAGACCATCTTTTTCTCAGCTCCACTCTCTCCAAGCATCAGGGCAGCACCCGGGCTCTCTGTCATCTTTGGGGCAGATGCTCAACCCCTCTGGAACAATGGGGTGGCAGCCAGGCTTTCCCCAATCCCCAAGGAATGTGCTCCACTCTCTCCAAGGCCTGAGATGGCAGAACACTTCCTGAACAGCGAGGCAGAAGGTCTATCCTCTGCCTTCAGGCAGGCTCACCTTCTCCAAGTACAGTTTTCCTTCAATTTCTCCCTTTCCTATCCCTTTCCATTTATACAGATCCCACAGCACTCTTGTTGCTTTCCTATGCAATAAGCTGGAATCTTAACCATCAGAAAACAGGACTTTCCACAAATCTTTCTTGGATAACTCCATCTCCAATCCTGGCTTTTTCTGAAATGATGACTGCTTCCACATTTGGTTAAATCCTCACATGGGGCACTATTCTCTGGGGTCTCCCATTCTGGAAGCCCAGAATTTTCCAGACCATCAATTTCTGGGTTTTTTATACCCGAGGATTCAGTTCTCAATTTATCTCCTTCCTGTCGCATTTCACTATAAGCTACAAGGAGAAAATGGCTACACTTTCCATATTTAATATGGAAATCTCTTCTACTAAATATCCAAGTTCATGGCTTTTAAAATCTGCCTTCCTTCCAAAACCAATAGTCAATTTTGCCAGATTATCTGTCATTTTGAAACAAGGGTCACCTTCCTTCCAATTTGCAATAACACGTGCATTATTTCTGTCTAAGATCTTACCAGAAGTATCTTTAGAGTCCACATTTCTACCAACAGTCTCTTCAAGGCATTCTAGGCCTTCTCTATCAAGCTCCTCACAACTCTTCCAGAATCTTCCCCTTATCCATTTAAAGAAACATTCTAACCTGTTTGGTACTTGCAATCTGCAGCACTCCACTTCTATGGTACCAAAATCCGTTTTAGTTTGTAAGGTGCTGGAATGCAATATACCAGAAACAGAACGGCTTTTTAAAAAGGAATTTATTAAGGTGTACATTTACAGTTCTAAAGCCATGAAAATGTCCAAATTAAGGCATCCAGAGAAAGATATCCTAACTCCAAAGAAAGGACCAATGAAGTTTGTGTTTCTCTCTGAGCTGAAAGGAAGAGGGCACATGCTAGCTTTCCCTCCTGGTTTCTTGTTTCATGAAGCTTCTCAAGAGGCATTTTCCTTCTTCGTCTCCAAAGGTCTCTGGCTGTATGGGCTCTGTTGACTCTAAAGTTTTTTCCAAAACGGGTCCCGCTTAAAGCCTCCAGTAAGTGACCCCATCTTGAATGGGTGGAGACACAGCTCCATGGAAAGCATCTAATCAAAAGTTACCACCCACAATTGGTAGGTCACATCTCCATGGAAACAATAAAAAAGATCCCACCCAGCAATACTGAAAGCCATAAAAATGTTCAAATTAAGGCATCCAGAGAAAGATACCTTAACTCCTAAAAAACGGCCAATGAAGTTTGCAGTTTCTCATGTACACCTTTCCTGGGGTACACAACAGATTCAAACTGGCATACTGTAGTACTTAATACATAACTATGTGATTACACCAGAAGCTACTGATTGTACACTTAGATGGATTGTATGGCACGAGAATAAAGCTGTTTAAAAAAAAGAGAGAAATGTTTGGCATCTTATTAACCTATAAAGTAGTGGCAGGTATTTTTATCATCAGTGCTATTTAAAAAACAATTAGGGGAGCAGATTGTGGGAAGATGCCAGGGTAGGAAACTCCAGGACTGTCCTTCCACCAAAACAACTATTGACCTGGAAGAAACTGTCTGAACAACGACTGTGAAACTCCAGCATCTAGGGGAACAGTGTGCAGGATCCAGGGCAAAATGGGAAGAAGAGGCTGCTGACATGTGATATACACCCATAAGTCCCTCTCCCTGCAGCGCCATCCCTCTTTCCCAGCCCCAGCAGCAGTGGGGACTGGCACTCAGGCTCTGGCATACCTTCTTGGTGCCGGGTGGGACATAAAGGCCTAGTCCTCCACCCCAGATGTGTGGATGGACCCAGATCTGTCCCACTGATCAGCAGCCCAGACAGCTGGGGGCTAGCTCTGAGGGCAGCCACTGTTCCAATTCCCCTCAAGCAAAGGCAGCAGAGGATCTTAAAGATACTAACATTCCTCAAAGCTACACTTCAAGGGCAGCATTAACTGGCTCTGAATTAAGATAGTGCAGGGAGGGTCATGGTAGTTCAGCAGGCAGAATTCTCACCAGCCATGCCGGAGATCTGGGTTCAATTCCTGGTGCCAGTCCATGCAAAAAAAAAAAAAGAAGAAAGTGTAGCTCTAAAAACCATCAAAGATACTCTGGAGCCCTTGTTAGCCACTCTCCACCCCTTCCCCATCACAGGGTGAGGTCTGCCTGCCCTCCCATGCTGGGTCCCCGGCCCTGGTCCAGAGGAGCAGAGTAGCCTGTGTGCATCGTGGGCTGCATATATGCCAGGGCTGGTCAATCAGACAGAGGCCTGAGGGACTGAGCTGGGGAACATGACTTCAGCTTGCCCTCCCAGAGTTTGTCCTGAGGGCAGAGAAGTGGCTGGCAGACCTGGGTCAGTCTGATAAGCAATTTAAGTTGGAGCAGTTTGGACAAAAGACTACTTGCATTAAGTCCCTCAGAAAAGCACCTAGAAGGGGAAGCTGTTCTACTACAAAGAGAGTAGAGGGGGCATTCACTGGGACCCCTGTAAAGTGTTAACAGGAAATTCCTAAGACCATGACAAGTACAAGCCCACCTAAAAGAAGCAGGCGCTGGGACTCCAGTTCCACACATACTCAGATAAGACAGAGAAGACCCTCCACTCCCCATCCACCTCTGGCTGATCTTCTGAATGGGAGGTCAAAGCTGTGGAGGAGACCACCTGCCACATCAGAGACAAATTGCAAAGACAGTGAAAGGTGTTTTTTCTATTGGTTTGTTTGGATTAGCTTCAGATATACAAGAAAATCTCTGTCATATTACTAGCTGGATGCACATTTAGGGAGCATACAGCTTGGGGAATAAATCCCACAGTTAACACTTTAAAATGACCAGTGTGCAACAAAAGACTACAAAACAAAGAAACAGGAAATGATGAGCCATCAAAAACAAGATAAAAATCCAGAAACCATCAACAAAAAGAAACAGAATTTGTTACCAGAGATTTTAAAATAATGATTCTCAATATATTCAAAGAGATAAAAGGAAAACATGGAGAAAGAACTAAAGAATATGAGAAAAATAGTGAATGAACAATATGAAACTCTCTCCAGAGAACTGGAGTTGAAGAACACAAAAATTGAAGTGAAAAATTCCCTCGATGGAGTCAACAGCAGACTGAACTTGAAAGAAGAATAATTTATCTCAAAGGAAGACAACTGAAAGGATGCAAGCTAAGAAGCAGAAAGAAAAAGAATACAAAGACTGAACACTGAGTAAGATTCCTGTGGGACACCATCAAACATACCAATAGGTATATTTATAGGAGTCCCAGAAAGAGAGGGACAGAAGGAACATTCAAAGAAACAATCACAGAGAACTTCCCAATTTAACAAAAGACATAAACATACACATTCAAGAATCCCAACGAACCCCAAAGAGGAGAAACTCAAAAAGAACCACACCCAGACACATAGTAACTAAACTGTCCAATGCCATGGACAAGGTGAAAGTTCTGAAAGCTACAAGAGAAAAGCAACTAGACATGTACAAGGGAATGCCAATAAGATTGCCAATGTCTCATCAGAAACCATGAAGACAAGAAGGCAGTACAATGAAGTATTTACACCGCTGAAAGAAAAGTACTTCAAAGAGAGTATTTTATATCTGGCAAGACTTTCTTACAAAAATGGGGCAGAGATTAAGAGACTCCCAGATTTAAAAAGCAAAGGGAGTTCATTACCACTAGACCTGCCCTACAAACGACACTAAAGGAAGTTCTTCAGACTGAAAGGGAAGGACCCTGGATAGTGAGTCAAAGCACCATAAAGATAAAGAGAATGTGGTGGAGGTGTCCATGAAGACAATTACAAACACCTACTCCTACATCGTATTCAGTGTTATGAAATGCCACTTCTTACTTCTTACAGTTGCTAAAATGCAATGCAAATGCATAAAAAGCAATGAAAAACCTATGATTTGGGGCACACACTGTACAAATATAATTTGTAACAAATACCAAAAGAAAGGTGGGTTCAGAGATGAATAGCAGAACAGTGTACATCTATGCTACAGAAGATACAGTCGTATCAAATTTGATATAAAATTTTATATTTAAGAACTCTAAAAGAAAATACCAGAAAAACATATTTGGAAAGAAATAAGAAGGGACTCAAATAGGTACAATCTGTATATAGCAGTAGGCACTAACAAAAGAATTGTAAGTCAAAAAAGGTCTAAGATTTACAGTGATAGCAAAATGGCAAAAAAGTGCATTATCAGTAATTACTTTAACGTAAATGAATTAAACTATCTAGTCAAAAGGTGGAGATCAGCAGAATAGATTTAAAAAACATGACCCAACATAAGCTATTTACAAGTGACTCATCATAAAGTCAAAGATGCAAGTACGTTGAAAGAGAAAGAATGGGGGAAAAAAGCATACCATGCAAATAGTAACCAAAGAAACAGCTGGAGTAGCTGCATTAATACCAGATAAAGTAGACATTAAGTCAAAAACTGTTGTAAGGGACAAAGAAGGTCACTGTATACTGCTAGAGGAGTCAATTCAACAAGAAGACATCACAATAACAAATATATACATACCTGGTATGCCAGTTTGAAAGGATTTATGTACCCTAGAAAAGCTACCCTTGTCTTGTGGGAACAACCCTTTCTTTTAATCCCTATTCAATAATGTAGATTAGAAACTTGATTAGGTTATCTCCACAGAGATGTGACTCACCCACTTGTGGGTATTAACATTTCATTAGAAGGAGATGTGACTCCACCCACTCCAGGTGGGTCTTGAATACTTTACCGGACTCCTTTAAAAGAAGCAGCATTTTGGAGAAAGCTGGAGAATGACAAGAGAACCACAGAGTCCACCAGTCAGCGAACTTTGGAGATGAAGAAGGAAAACGTCCCTGGGAAGCTTCATGAAGCAGGAGGCCTGGAGAGAAAGCTAGCAGACCTTACCATGTGCCTTTCCAGTTGAGAAAGAAACCCTGAACTTCACTGGCCTTTCGTGAGTGAAGGTAACCTCTTGCTGGTACCTTAATTTGGACATTTTTATAGACTTGCTTTAATTGGAATATTTTCTCAGTCTTAGACTTGTAAACTAGCAACTTATTAAATTCACCTTTTTAAAAAGCCATTCTGTTTCTGGTATATTTCATTCTGGCAGCTAGCAAACTAGAACACTGGTAATGGAGTCCCTATGTATACTAACTGATTTGAAGGGAGAAATACACAATTCTATATTAACAGTAGGAGATTTTCATACACCACTTTCAGTAATGGATAGAGCGTCTAGAGGGATCAATAAGGAATACATACAAGACTTGAATGATACACTAAACCAGCCAGACCTATGAGACACGTGTAGAACCCTTCACCCAAAAGTAGCAGAATACACATTTTTCTCTACTCCACATGGATGATTCTCCAGACTAGACCATATGTAAGGTCACAAAACCAGTCTCAATAAATCAAAAAATATTGAAATCATACCATATATCCTCTTCAACCACTATGAAATGAAATGAGAAATCAATAACAGAAGAAGAGATGGAGAAGTCAAAAATTATGTGGAAATTAAACAATATGCTCTTAAGCAATAGGTTAAAGAAGAAATGACAGGGAAATTAAGAAATATCTTAAGGTATATGAAAATGAAAACACAACATACCAAAACTTATGGAATGTAAAAAAATTTAAAAGGCAGTACTGAAAAGGAAAATTAAATGCATACATTAAAAAAGAAGAAAGATATCAAATCATAGCCTTACCTCAAAACAAGAGGATCTAGAAACAGAAGAAAAAATTAAACCCAAAGTGAACAGAAGGAAGAAAATAACAAAAATTAGAGCAGATATTAATGAAATAGAGAATTTTAAAAAACAACACAGAGAATCAACAAAAACAAAAATTGATTCTTTAAAAAAGATCAATAAAATGGATAGACTTTTAGCTAGACTGACTAAGAAAAAAAGAAGGGATACAAATAATTAAAATCAGAAATGAAAGTGGGGAACAGTACTACTGACCTCACAGAAATTAAAAAAAAAAAAAGACTTAGAGGGTAATATGAACAACTGTATGTCAACAAATTAACAACCTAGATGAAACGGACAAATTCCTAGAAACACACAAACTACCCACCCTTAAGAAGAAAGAGAAGGTCTCAACAAACCAATAACTAGTGAAGACACTGAATCAGTAATCAGAAACTCACAAAGGCAAAAAAACCCAGGATCAGAGGGTTTCACAGGTAAATTTTACCAAGCTTTCCAAGAAGAGTTAACACCAATCCTCCTCAAACTCTTCCAAAAAACTAAAGAGGAGAGCCCTCCCTAACTCATTTTTTTGAGATAAATGTCATCCTCATTACAAAGCAAAGATACCACAAGAAAAAAAAAACTACCTACCAATATCCCTTATGAATACAGATGTAATTTTCTCAACAAAATACTAGCAAACTGAATCTAACAACATCAAAAGAATTGTACACCATGATAAAATGGGACTTATCCCAAGTATGCAAGGATGGCTCAAAAGAAGAAAATCAGTAATTGTAATATAACCCCTTAACAGAACAAAGGGGGAAAAAAAACACATGATCATCTCAATTAATACAGAAAAGGCATTTAACAAAATACAACAACACTTCTTGGGAAAAAAATGCTTAGAAGAGTAGAAACAGAAAGAAACATCCTCAGTGTGATAAAGGACATCTATGTAAAACCCATTATAGCTAATATCATACTCAATGGTGAAAAACTGAAAGTTTTCCTTCTAAGATGAGAAACAAGACAAGGATGCTTACTGTCACCACTGTTATTCAACATTGGGCTGGAAGCTCTAGCTAGAGAAGTTAGACAAGAGAAAAAAATAAAAGGGATCCAAATCGGAAAGGAAGAAGTAAAACTTTCCCTATTTGTAGATGACGTAATCCTATATACCGAAAATCCTGAGAAATCCACAACAAAGCTATTTGAACTCATAAATAAATTAAGCAAAGTGATAGGGTAGAAGATCAATACGCACAATTCAGCAGTGGTTCTGTACACTAGTAATGACAGTCCAAATAAAAAAAAAAATTCCATTTACAATGGCAACTAAAAGAATCAAATATCTAGGAATAAATCTAACAAAGGATGTAAAGTAGTTTTACACAGAAAACTATAAAACATTCCTATAAAGAAATAAAAGGTGACCTAAATAAGTGGAAAGACATTTCATGTTTATGGATTGGAAGATGAAATATTGTTAACGTGTCAATTCAACCCAAAGCAATTTACAGATTCAATGAAATCCCAATCAAAATTCCAAAGTCTTCTCTGCAGAAATGGAAAGGTCAATCATCAAATTTACATGGAAGAGTAAGGGACCCCAACTAGCCACAGCAATCTTGAAAAAGAAGAACCAAGCTGGAGGACTCAACATTCCCATATCATAAAACATGTAACAAAACCACAGTAATCAAAAGAGCATGGCACTGGCACAAGGACAGGCATGTAGACCAATGAAATTGAACTGAAAGTTCAGAAATAAACCCTCACATTAATGGACAAATGATTTTTTTTTTTTGCATGGGCAGGCACCGGTAATTGAACCTGGGTCTCCGACATGGCAGAGAAGAATTCTGCCTGCTTGCGCCACCACACCATCGCACTGCGCTGGACAAACTATTTTTGACAAGAGCACCAAGCCTACTCAGTTGGGAAAGAGCAGTCTCCTTAACAAATGGTGCTGGAGAAACTGAATATCCACATGCAAAAGAATGAAGGTAGTCCCCAATCTCTTTTACAAAAATCATCTCAAAGTGGACCAAAGACCTAAATATAAGTGCCAGCACTCTAAAATTCCTAGATGAAAACACGGGGAAACATCTTTGGGAACCTGTGGTAAGTAAAGGTTTCATAGACTTTACATCCAAAGCACAAGTAAAAGAAAAAATACATAAATGGGACCTCATCAAAATTTTAAAAATCTTTGTGCATTAAAGAACTTTAACACAAAAGTAAAAAAGACATGCTACAGAATGGGAGACAATGTTTGGAAACCATGTATTAGATAAGGCTTTACTATCCAGAATATATAGAGAGAAATTCTACAACTCAATAATAAAAAGACAGGCAACCCAATTAAAAACTGGGAAAAAGTAACTTTGGAGACATCTCTCCAAGGGATATATACAAATGGCCAAAAAGAACATGAAAAGCTGCTCAACATTAGTAGCTATTAGAGAACGCAAATCAAAACCACAATAAGGTACCATTTCAGAGCCCTCACTCTTTGTTGGTGAGAATGTAAAATGTTGCATCCACTGTGGAAGACAGTTTGGCAGTTCTTCAGCAAGTTTGGCACAGAATTACCATGTGACCTGGCAATCCCACTTCTAGGTGTATAGCCAAATTAATTGAAACCACGGACTCAGACAGATATTTGCACACCAGTGTTCATAGTGCCATTATTTGCAATTGCCAAAAGAAAGAAGCAACCCAAATGTCCATCAATAGATGAATGGATTCAAACTGTGCTACATACGTACAATGGACTATTATTCAGCTGTAAAAAGGAATGTCTGATAGCTGTGACCCAGGGGCCAGGGTGGGGAATTAATGCTTAAATGGTACAGTTTTTATTTGCGTGAATGGAAAACTTTGGGTAATGGGATGGTGTGGATGGTAGTAACATAATATTGCAAATGTACTTAATAACACTGAATTATATATTTGAATGTGGTTAAAAGGGAAAATTTTAGGCCTTATCCATATGTTATTAGAATAAAGCTTTTTAAGATAACATAAAACTGTACAACACAGTGAACCCTATTTTAAATGATGGACTATGGTTAATAATACAATTATTAAAAAGTTATTTCATGAATTGTAACAAATGTACCACACTAATGCCAGATATTAAGAATAGGGGGTATATATGAGCTCTATTTGATGCATGATTGCTCTATAAACCTACTACTTCTCTAATATTTTTATAGCAATTAGAAAAACCTTGTTTTAAATAACATCAATGACACTAACATTTTAAAATTACTTATGTGCATAATATTTACATTAATCAAAAATAAAAATGCTAACTGTTAAACAGAAACTAGTGTTTATATATGATGGCTAAACACAAGTCTTGAAAAAAATTTTTAAAAAGTTTGTGGATGATAAATGTATTTTCAGTCTGTAAAAATCAAACCATTTTTCTAAATCCAAGGTTGATGTAATTAGCTTCTTTCATAAAAGAATATGGGAACTGTCAAATGGAATGGATTGCTCTCATAATTCTAAAATGAGCAGTGCTAACAGGAACCATCAGCTACTGCTACGATGGTATTATCACAAAGAGGGAAGAATTTAAATATATGAAATCCATGGACTTTTCCTTTTCAAAATATAGTTTAATTCCCTAATAGTTTTCTGTCTTTCACTATACACCAGAAAAACTGAAGAATATCTTGTGGAGGTGTAATCAGTTTTTTTTAAATATCAGGTGCCCTGTAGCAGCATCTCACTAACAGGCTAGCATCTGCTGGGCTCATTCAGGTCTGTCCTCTTTGCTCACCTTGGTACTCAGCCCCAAACACGTGACTGAAAACGGGCCAAACCTTGAAAAATGGTATTGTTCTGACATCCTATTTAGACCAAAATATTCTACAAGCAAGGGTAAAATATACAAAGAAATAGCACCAAAATAAGTGAAACCAACCTTCCAAGCCCCAGGATTTTATTCCTGCTTTTTCTATGCATCAAATTTTTCCACTTTTTGGAATTCATCTTTTCAAATAAACATGATTTCGAAAACACACAATTGGGCAGACAGCACTACAGTAATAATTCCAGATATACCCCAGTACCCTGATATAAAGCAACCACAGCATCTCAGCACCTTTCAGGAAAAAATCCTCTGAACACAACTAATTAGTGATGAGTAAAGCTGAGTGAGAAGAACCGAAACCATACATATGTTAATGTTAATAATATACATAATATGTTAATAATAATGTTAATAATTGCTGATGAAAACAAAGTAAATTCTCATATTGATTGGAAACATCTATTCAAGTCAAGCCTCAGTAGTACCAAAACTGAGAAAAAACAGAAAGGGGAAGAAGAGAGAAGATACTGAGTTTACAGCCCTGAGTTTGAACTTTCTCTCTGGTTTGGCCCTGCACATTTCCATGAGTTCGGATGTTGGGAACACCTGATTCTTTCTGTTTTCTCAAGGAAATAAAAGCAAACTTGTAATCAGAGACGGATAGTAAGGAAGGACATGCTCAGGGCTCGAGAGGAGAAGCTTATGAACTAATCCTCTAGGCAAGAAGGAGAGCAAATACACTACAAAAAGATTATCTTTTGATTTAGGCACACAACTTATTTCTCCTGCCACTATAAGCACTTGGAGGGAAAACTGTAATTTACTCAGCCTTGCATCTTGACGGCTCCTAACATGGGAACTTGTACTCTTTATTATTAATTTTCTGTAACCTTTATTTCATCTCCATTAATATTCATACCTTAATTTCATTTCCATTTATAATCATATAAAGTCTAATTGAAAATAATACACGAATGCTTTAACACTTGAAGTTTTCAATGAGAGAAACTTAAAAAAATACACACACCCAGCAAAATCACCAACATCAAAAGGTTCTCAAAATTAGGTTCAAAATCCATAGAAAAAAAAAAAAGTCGATAGAAATAATTGCTAATTTCAGGAGGGCTGATCTTACTGATTCAAACCTACTTTCCTAATACTTTGAGGTGACATTCTCTTTATTACAAAAACATTTAAGGCTAAATTTTCATATAATATGAAATTTACCCAAATAGAAATTAAATGCTGTTGCTCACTAGTTCAAATATGTGTTATAATTTAAGATTGCTCAGAGAGAAATGAAACAGAAAACAAAACCACCACTACAAAAAGAAAAATGCAAACATAAATGCTACCTTTAAAAATATTTGCAGGGCAGGCCACAGTGGCTCAGCAGGCAGAGTTCTTGCCTGCTATGCCCGAGACCCGTTTTCAATTCCCAGTGCCTGCCCATACAAGGAAAAATATATATATACATATATATTTGCAATTACCAAGAAAAGACAAGATCCTCCAAGACTATCTCTAAATATTAAAGATTTATTCATAATAATGTGAATGTAATTAAAGTCTAAAAGTATATTTCTATAATTTACCAAATGGGATTACTCTTAATCCTGCTAATTCCCGACTGGTTAACTAGAGTAATTTAATGAATTTTAAATTCACTGGAACAATTTAAGGTTACTGGCTGGTATTGTTTGCTCTCGCGAGTGAAAATATCAATAAACAGCTCATTCAAATTTGATATTAAAAAATGTTACCATGAACCAGATGGTAAAAACTTCATGACAATTAATTTGAGTAATATAGTAAAATTAAATATTCACCCATGAAAAAGAATACGAGACCAAAATATGTGTTCTAACAACAAGCAACAAGAACAAAAGCAAAACATCAACTAAAGCTATATCTGACGGAAGATTTGTTTCATTGAGATATATCTTAGAAATATATCGTAAACTCTACTTCCTGCAAAGCTTGAAGATGAAATTGTAGCGTGAGCATCAGTGAAAGAGGTGCAGCGACCAAGTGGCTGCCCACCTGTGCGGAGACCAGCCCTGACGCACAGGTATGCAGAGGTCTGAGCACACTGTGTCCCTTTCCTCTGATAAAGAGCATCAGACCCAAATGCGCTCAGGGGCCAAGTGGAAAACCTAAAGGAATGACACTGGCAAGGACAAAAAATGCAGAGAGGTTGGAACTTTAGAAAACAGTCACACCCCATCTAAAAGCATTCAAATTCAGTATTCTAAAACATTTAGCAAAATGATTCACATCTGCAGGCTAAATTATGATTATAATGCAGAGTCCTATTGGCCTTTCGAAGTCAGTTCAAATGTCACCTCAGTCAATATCTTCCCACGTTCTCCCTCTTAAAATATATATTTCCTCACCTACATCTCGATCTTTATCCTATCTTATCATTTATTATATCATGTATGAGTTCTTCTTGATATTTTTTTGTCTTCTCTACTAAATTTTTTGCAGAGATCTTTTTTATTTTTAAGTCTCCAAAAATACAAAAAACAGTGTTTTGCACAAAAAATGTGTTACAAACATTTATAAAATCAAATCTAAACGCTTTCTTTTATGGCCATGTAATCAAATACAAAAAATGCAGTAATCTTGGTCATGGAAACAAAGTTACTCATGGATCTCAAACAACCATAGAGAAAGTTCTTGATTATAAAGTAGTCTGTGTAATTAAACTTGGAAATATACCAAAAGTGCTACAAAACCAGAAAATCCAGATTAGAGAAATTCAACATTTAGACGACACACATCTTTTTTCTTTTAATTGGACGGTTAGGAAAAAAAAAATGTACTAATTTGCAAGATTGCCAAAGTAGAATACGTAAGAAATTATGAAAACAGAAAAAAGATATTACAAATATCTAAATAAATGAATACGACAGGCAAGCTCTAATGAAAACACTGATTCAGGACGCCAACCTTCAACATGGGTAAGAAGGTCTAAGGGTTTTTAAATCTCAATAATGAAAAACCTGAAAGGCACAGGTGGCAACCTTTGAGTAATTTCTAGGAAAAGTACCCCACAGTCACATGCTAATTCCAAGTTTGTAGACCGCTAAATTGGCCACAATTACTTCTCTCTGAGTATTTACATCCACTTCTGATCAAGAAAGAGATCTACTCTCCCACCTCCTGGATATGGGCTGCCTTTGTGTCTTGTTTTGACCAAATAAATATGGAAGAAGTGGCACTGTTCTTACACCAAGTTTATACTTCAAAAGACCTCGTACAATCCTGTTCTCTCTCTAGGAACCATAACTCTACATGTGAACAAGCCCAGGCTGCTCTGCTGGATTATGACAGATACATGGTTCTCATCATCACCCGGACAACATCCAGCCAACCTCAAAAGCAGAGACATTTAAGTGACTTGCAGTTGACTCCAGACCCCTGAAGGAGCCCAGCCAGTGCCTGAGGAACTACCCAGGTAAATTCAGACTACATTGCCAACACCAGAATTGCAAGGTAAATAAACAGTAAGTTTATTTAAGCCATTAACTTTTGGGATAATTTGTTATGCAGCAATTGCTTACTGATATATTGGGGAATACGTTACAAATCCAACAGGAACCAAAAGTTTCTTGATGATGAGAATGTTAACGTCAACTTGGACGCCAAGAAACAACCATGAAAGGAGAAAAGGACAGAAGAACAGACTGGAGCTGGCATTAATACTAACTTAAAACAGACTTAAAAGTAGGCTACCTACAGCACCTTAGAGCAGCTAGAAATAAAAACCTAAAACTCTGGAATTATAACCCATACCAAACTCTGAAATCTGTTCTACAACTAATTGTTGCAATGTACTCTGAAATTTATTGCTTTTATGTACATATGTTATTTAAAGAGAAGGAGGAGTATAACAGAGAAGGTAAGATTTAACAAATGACTGCTGATCATTTATTGATATTTCTGTTGATTTCCAGTGTCGGAGCAGCTAGAAGAAAAAAATGAAAAATCATGGCACTGTAACCCATACTAGACTTTAAAATGTGTTCTATAACTATTTGTTAAAATGTACTTGGAAATTTATTGCTTTTTCTGTATATATGTTATATTTCATAATAAAAAAATTAAATAAAAATGGTAAAAATAAAGTAGGTTACCTTTGTCTTGTGGTAAAACAAACCCTATCAAATGCTGTCCTTCAAGGCTCAACTCAAATCAAACCTCTTCAATAATTTTTTTCTGATTGCCCTGAGGCACAGTGCTCTTTCCTCTACTAGCCCTGTACAGACCACACACTTTCAGTGGTAATAGGTCTGGACTTGAACCAGAAAGCAATTTTCAGTTTCTGGATTTATTAGCTATGTGTCCTGAGGCAAGTTTCTTAAGTCTTTGAAAGATGGGTCAGAAATATAATTTCCGTTAATTGGAAATTAAGTTCTCAATCCCATAGGACAGCTCTGAGAACTGAACTGAATTCTAAATGCTAAACACAAAGTGTATGCTCAAAGATGTTAATTTTCGTCATTTATCCATTCATTAAACTTTGGTTAGCTTTCTAGTGTATACAGGACTATGTGCTAGACATTGGGAGAAAGAACAGACAATTACGAATGACACCACACAGATCTGCCAGCGACTAACAATTTTTTGTGGGTTTAGCCCTCAAACTAGAATGAGGTTAGAGTAAGGCCTCGGATTTCTTTATAGTTCCCAACAGCTTGTGGCACAGAAACTCAGTAGTTACAGAAATGCCCGCGCACTGTTTGCTTTAAAAACAGTCTGATTTCCACACACGGTCCTTAACGTCGGTGTCTCAGAGCCCAGCCCGGGCATCGTCCCTTTAAGGCAGAGCTAAGGGGACACTCACCTGACAGCTCACGTCCATCCCTGCCTCCAGCAGCACCTGCACGACAGCCTTGTGCCCGTTGCGGGCAGCGAGGTGCAGGGGCGTGTGCTTTCGGGTGTTGCAGCTCATCAGGCTGGGGTGCGCGCCGATGATCATCTTGACCACTCTCAGCCGGCCATAGAGTGCCGCCAGGTCCAGCGGCGTCTCCAGCTTGCTGTTCCTGATGGTGGGGTCGGTGAGTTCCTCCAGGAGAACAGCAACCACTTCCGAGTGCCCATACTGGGCCGCACAGTGCAGGGCGGTCTCGTTTTCATTATTCTGTTCAAGGAAAAGGCACAAAGCCCGCATTTTTCAGAAACTCAGTAAGTTAGCAAGACTGCACAGAGTAAATTAAAATTGGGATGCTGTGAGAACGTAAGTTTAAGATTTATCTATCTTAATATGTATGCATGATTGGATCTTAGATTTGATAAATGTATATCCATCTTGTCTTACATCCCAAACATCACGGTTTATTATTATCACTGTCACAGGGAAAATCAAACTTTTTCCCAACTTTACAGATTCCAAGTCAATTTCCAAGAATGGTAAACAGCTCAGCCGTGATGGTGAGCATCCCTGCTGCGCCCTGTGGTCAGCACGTCTGTCCTATAAACCCACATCCCTGGCACAGTCAGCAGTGGAAAGTAATAACATCTAGACTTCTAAAGGACTAGCTTCCCAAAAGACAGTGAAGGTGTTAAACTCTTGATAATGATAAATGTACAAATTAAGTTTCATTTCATTTTCTACATAAGCTAAAATCACTGCTTCTTGCAAAAAGAATGAAGAACTACTGACACTAAGGTAGGGTAGCATTTTTTGAAACATAATTATGAATTGGGAGGCAGACCTAGACCCACTTCCAGACAACTTACCAGAAGCATCACAATACTGCAAGTAGAGGGGTCACACAACTGTTTACCTTGGAAATCAATGTGACTCCCCTAGCCACTTAGCAGAATCAAAGTGGTAACAGAGAAAACCGAACCAGCTACAAAGCAGATGGACCCTAGAGACCATGAGGGTGGAGGCTGGAGGTCGAGGGGATGTGAGCATGTCAAGAGGTGGAAGACTCGGTCAGGAGGAACATGAACAAGAATTTTTAGTGACAAAAGCAAACGATCCTGAAAGTGGGCTCTGTGGTCATCAGAGTCGCCATCGTAGCTAACACATTGCATCAGACACGGCTGCATCCCACACATGTGTGCGCATGTGGTCCTCACGACAACACTACGACATGGACTTCCCTACAGCGTAGATGAAGAATCTGACACAGCACACAGTTGAATAACGAGCCTTCAATCATACGGCTTCTTAGTGGTGGGCCAGGGTCTTGAGCCCAGGTGGTCTAGACCCAAAGTCAGCCTCAATCATCACAGACGCAGTAACAACCATGACTACCTGGTACCACCACCTGCAGAATGACCGAAGACTTTACATACATTGTCTCATTTAACTCTGACAACCACCCTACAAAATTATTATTATTGTCCCCATTTCATGGATGAGGGAACTAATATACAAAAAAAGCTACATTACATGCCCAGGGAGAGTCAAGATTTTTTGGAACCCTTGTCTATCAAAATTCAAAACCTATGCTCGCTCTTTCTACCACCCCATGCTGCGCTCCCATTTGTTGCTATATTGTCAAAAACCAGGAGAAGAAAGCAAGGGATGGCACCCAGGTAACCCCCTGGCTGGAATGGGAAGTAGCTGCTTTAACAAATGTTCTGACCATAACACGAGGATCAGGAGGGCACACGTCCAAAGAAATCATAATTTAGCAGGAAGTAGCATAGCCTCACTCTGAATGGTAGAAGATAGTAGGTTAGTTGAGAGCCTGGAAGGAAGACTTAAAAGTTTAAAAAGTAGCCTGGCAAGGATAAAAAAAATAAAAAGTTCTAGGAAAAGGCACTTTTATTTGAAACTTTACCTTTCAAATAAGTATCAGGAAAGGGCATTGGAAAACCCAGAAGAAAACGCCAGTCCTTGGAGACATTCAATGAAAAGTTGAGATCTGATAGATGGGGAGTCTAGTGAGAGCCATCAACTGTTTGATCATCTGTGGGAAGCCACCCTGTGTTTGGTTTGGATGGATCCTACTTCCTCATAGAGACTGACCACATATCGTTTCAGACTCCTTCGTTTTCTCCCTGAGCCAAGTTGTATAATCCTGATAGGAATATCAGTCCTATTACTTTATACCCTGAAAATATGATATAAGAATACGACACCTGACCAAAACAAATTTCCCCTTGGTCTGAAAGAGATTCACTCTCCTTTTCAAAATATGCTACCTCTTTGAGAAAAGAGAAAGGCAAATTATGAAATAATGATTCCTCAAAGGCCTTTCCAAAGCCCTAAGACAAAGAAATTAGAAAAGTAAAATAGAAACTTTTTCTAATAACACCAATTAGGACTGTCCAGATCTCAAGAAAAATTATTTCCGTCATTTGAAACCTACGCAGGAGAAAATGTTGACAGATTTTATCCATGATCACCACATAAAGTGGAGCCCACACCGTAGCACCTTGACAAAAGGCGTGATCGTGAACTTGTGTCCTCATTCACAACATCCACGCTTGTGGTCTTTGAAAAACTCTGATTTGAAATAAATAGGCTGTGATGAAGCACTGATTAATAATTGCTCGTCTATCCACCCAGAACATTCTAAAGCGTTCTGGAAGCCTTCTTTTTGTGACCAGACTGGTCCTCTCTGAAAAATTAGGATACTTTCAGACAATGGCTGGCAGGACAAAATGGAATTCCAGAGGCTATTTACCAAAAGATCTTGTTTCAAAGTAAAACTGATGGAAACTAAAACTAGCTGGGCTCAAGCTTCGGTGAACGGCAAAGGCGCCCCAAATTGATCACTAATTCTGGGGCACTATGGAAAGGTGAAGGGGACCTGGGTTAAACGCTAATATGCCACTTACTATCAACATATATCTCTGAAATGAACTTCCCTTTTCTGAAAAACGAGAACATTGCCTTCCCTATAACCTTACAGTGTAGTAGATAAATCAAAAGAGATGAAAGAGGAAAATGACTTATAAACTTCAAAGTGATATTCAAATATGACAGAATTACTTATTAAAGAAAGCTGTAGTAGAAATCAAAGATAACTTTCAGAAAGCAGAATGACTACGGTGCATCATTTTATCACCCAAACATAGCACATAACTGATTGAGAGCTTGGGTTCGGCATGAGAAAAATCTGGGTTCAAATAATGGCTGCATCGCTTCAGAAGCTATGATATCTTGGGCAAGTTACTTAATCTCTCTGAGGCTGATTCCCCGTATCTAAAATAGAAATATAAAATAGAAATAGCTTATCGGGGTGCTGCAGGGATTATTAGATAATGTATATACACTGCTTTGCACAGTGCCTGGCATGCAGGGAACCCTGCATAGGTGGCAGCATTTAGGCTGTGATATAACTGCTCTTGTAGAGGGCTTTTGTTTTAAGATTGGCAAAGTCTTATGACTTTATGCCTATAGGCCTATATGACTTTAGACAAGTAATTTAGTGTTTCTGAGCCAGATTTTCCTCTATAAAATGAGACAGATAAAAACACATCAGTGGGGCAGGTCACAGTGGCTGAGCGGGCAGAGTTCTGCCATGCTAGAGACCAGGTTTGATTCCCGGTACCTGCCTATGCAAAAAAAAAAACAAAAACCACATCAACGATTTTTATGACAGTTAAAAAATAAATTGCAGTAAAAGCATTTAACATAATATCTGTTTTATCAGCTGTCTCAATAATTGTTAATTACTATTTTTCCTCCTTTCCTCCCTTGTTTAAATACATATGGGTTTATAAGTAACTAGAGCATTCCTAACCCAAGGCGGGTGGGGGAACGAAAGAAAGCTAAAATCAAAAGTTACTTATAAAAACAACATTTCTACATCAGGCATGTTGGAGAAAATACATTATTTAAGAGAATATGTCAGCACTAAAGAAGTACGCACATAATAACAAGTAAACAAAAAACACTGAAAGTATGGTATTGAAAAAATTTTTTCCACTTAGAACTTGTTGCCAATAGACACCACAAAAGCAATAGAAGCAAATTCTAATCTTCCTAAACAGACATTTCTGTTTGTATTGTAATTCTCTGACCAACTTCACAGAAAACCATTTTCTCTTTAAAACGTGCCATTAAGTTATATGCCATTTAAAATCTTTCAACTATCACAGACAAAGAAGTCCTGAAAGAATCTGTCAACAAGAGACTGGCCCTGTAAGAAATACTAAAAGGAGTTCTGCCAGCTGAAAGAAAAAAGACAGGAGAGGGAGGTCTGGAGGAGGGCACAGAATTGAAGAGCACCACTAAGGGCAATTTAAAGAATACAAAGAGTAAAAAGGGAAAGAATATAGAGATCTGACAAATAAAATTAAAAAGATAAGATGCTGGAATCAAGAAATGCCTTTTCAGTAATAACTTTGAATGTTAATGGACTAAACTTACCAATTAAAAGATACAGATTGGCAGAATGGATTAAGAAACATAACCCAGCTACATACTGCTTGCAAGAGACTCGTCTTAGACACAAGGATACAAATAGATTGAAAGTGAAAGGATGAAAAAAGATCATTCACGCAAGTTGCAATTTTAATAAAAGCAAGAGTAGCTATGCTAATATCAGACAAAATAAACTTTAAATGTAAAGACATCATAAGAGACAAGAAGGATACTATATGCTGATTAAAGAGTCAATTCACCAAGAAGATATAACAATCATAAATGTATATGCTCCCAATCAAGGAGTCCAAAGTACATGAGACAGACATTGGTAAAACCAAAGGGAGCGATAGATGTTTCAACAATAATAGTAGGAGACTTCAAAACACCACTCTCCTCGATAGATAGAACAACCAGACAGAAGATCAACAAGGAAATAGAGAAGTCAAATAACTTGATAAATGAATTAGATCTAACAGGCATATATAGATCACTGCAACCCAAAACATAAGGATTACATTATTCTCTAGTGCTCATGGAACATTCTCTGGGATAGATCATATGCTGGGGGACAAAACAGGTCTTTATAAATTTTAAAATATTGAAATTATTCAAAGCACTCTCTCTGATCACAATGTGATGAAGCTGGATCTCAATAACCACCAAAGAATGAGAATATTCACAAATATATGGAAATGAAATAACACACTCTTAAACAACAAGTGGCTCAAAGAAGAAATTCCTAGAGAAACCAGTAGCTATCTGGAGATGTATGAAAATGAGTATACAACTTATTAGAACTGATGGGATGTGACAAAGGCTGTGCTGAGAGGGAAATTTATTGCCTTAAATGTCTATATTAAAAAACAAGAAAGAGCAAAAGTCAAGGACTTAACAGCAAACCTGGAGGAACTTGAGAAAGAACAGCAAACTAACCCCAAAGTAAAAAGGAGACGAGAAATAAAGATTAAAGCTGAGATGAATGAATGGGAGAAGAAAAGAATAGAAAGAATCAATAGAACCAAAAGTTGGTTCTTTGAGAAAATCAATAAAATTGCTGGGCTACTAGCAAGACTGACAAAGAGGAAAAGAGAGAGGATGCAAATAAACAAAATCAGAAATGAGAAGGGATGCATTACCACAGATCCTGAAGAAACAAAAGAAATCATTAGAGGATACTATGAACAACTATACACCAATAAACTAGACAACCTAGAGGAAATTGACAGGTTCCTAGAGACACACAAACAAGCTACACTGACTTAGGAAGAAATAGAAGATCTCATCAAACCAATCACAAGTAAAGAGATTCAATCAGTCATCAAAATTCTTCCTACAAAGAAAAGTCCAGGGCCAGAGAGCTTCACAGGGGAATTTTACCAAACATTCTAGAAAGAACTAACACCAATCCTGCTCAAACTTTTCAAAAAATTGAGGAAAAAGGAGTTCTACCTAACTCATTTTATGAAGCTCATGGCATTTTAATACCAAAATCAGGTAAAGATGGTATAAGAAAGGAAATCTCAAGGCCAATCTCCCTAATGAACATAGATGCAAAAATTCTCAATAAAATATTAGCAAATCAAATCCAACAATACATTAAAAGAATTATACACCATGACCAAGTGGGTTTTATACCAGGAATGCAAGGATGGTTCAACACAAGAAAATCAATTAATGTAATATAGCACATTAACAAATCAAAAGAGAAAAATCAAATGATCATATCGATTGATTCTGAAAAAGCATTCGGCAAAATTCAGCATCCTTTTCTGATAAAAATACTCCAAAAGATAGGAATCAAAGGTAATTACCTCAATACAATAAAGGGAATATATGAAAACCCAATAGCCAGCAATGTACTCAATGGAGAGAGACTGAAAGCGTTCCCCCTAAGATCAGGTACAAGACAAGGATGCCCACTGTCACCACTATTATTCAACACTGTGCTAGAAGTTCTAGCTAGAGCAATCAGACAGGACAAAGAAATAAAAGGCATCCAAATTGGAAAGGAAGAAGTAAAACTCTCATTATTTGCATCTGATATGATACTATACTTGGAAGATCCTGAGAAATTACAGTAAAGTTACGTAAGCTAATAAACAAATTCATTAAGGTGGCGGGATATAAAATTAATGTGCAAAAATCAGTAACATTTCTATATGCAAGTAATGACCTAACTGAGGAGTCCGTTAAGGTAAAATTTCCATTCAAAATACCAACTGAAAGAATCAAATACTTAGGAATGAACTTAAGTAGGGATGTAAAGGACTTGTACACAGAAAACCACATAACATTGCTAAAAGAAATCAAAGGAGATCTAAATAGGTGGAATCCCTGACCATGGATTCCCTGCCCATGGACAGGAAGGCTAAATATAGTTAAGATGTCAATTCTCCTCAAATTGATCTACAGATTCAACACAGGACCAATCAAAATTCCAACAACCTACTTTGAAGATTTGGAAAAGCTAACTAACAAATTCATCTGGAAGGGAAAGAGACCCCAAACAGCTAAAAGCATCCTAAAAAAGAAGAAAGAAGTCGGAAGATTAACACTCCCTGACTTTAAAAGCTATTATAAAGCCACAGTGGTCAAAACAACATAGACTGGCACAAAGACAGAAACACTGACCAAAGGAACTCCATTGAGAGTGCAGAAATAGACCACCAAATCTATGGTCAACTGATTTTTGACAAGGCACCCAAATCCTCTGATCTGGGACAAAATGGTTTTTTCAATAATTGTGCATGGAAGAACTGGACATCAATAGCCAAGAGAATGAAAGAAGACCCCTATCTTATGCCCTACACAAAAAATTAACTCAAGGTAGATCAAACACCTAAATATAAGAACTAGCATCATAAAGTTTCTAGAAGAAAATATAGGGAAACATCTTCAAGACCTACTAATAGGTGGTAGCTTCCTAAAATTCACACCCAAAGCACAAGCAACAAAAGAAAAAACAGATAAATGGGAACTCCTCAAAATCAAATGCTTCTGCACCTCAAAAGACTTTGTCAAAAAGGTAAAGAGAGGGCAGCTGCCGTGGCTCAGCAGGCAGAGCTCCGACCTGCCGTGCTGGAGGTTTGGAGTTCGATCCCTGGTGCCTCCTGCCCATATGTAAATTAAAAAAAAAAAAGGTAAAGAGACAGCCAACTCAATGGGAGAAAATATTTGGAAATCATATATCGGACAAAGTTTTGATTTCCTGTATATGCAAAGAAATCATACAACTCAACAACAAAAGAACAAATAATCCAATTATAAAATGGACTAAAGATATGAACAGGCATTTTTCTGAAGAGCAAATACAGATGGCTCAAAAGCACATGAACAAATGCTCATTTTCACTGGCTATAAGGGAAATGCAGATCAAGACTACAATGAGATATCACCTCACACCTATAAGAATGGCTGCTATTAAACAATCAGGAAACTATAAATGTCAGAGAGGATGTGGAGAAACTGGGACACTTATGCACTGCTGGTGGGAATGCATAATGGTACAGCCACTATGGAAGACTGTTTAGCAGTTCCTTAGGAAACTAAATATCGAGCTGCCCTATGACCCAGCAATAGCACTACTTGGTATATACCTAGAAGAGCTGAAAGCAATGACACAAACAGATTATTTGCACACCGATGACCATAGCAGCATTACTCACAATCGCCAAAAGATGGAAACAAAGCAAATGCCCATCAACAGATGAGTGGATCAACAAAATGTGGTATATACACACGATGGAATATTATGCAGCAATAAGACAAAATAACATCCTGAAGCACATGACAAGATGGATGAGCTTTGAGGACACAATACTGAGTGAAATTAGCCAGACACAAAAGGACAGATACTGTATGAATCCACTTTTATGACCAGCATAAAGGTATAATCAGAGATTTATAACACAGAATACAGGGGACTTAGAGATATACAGAAGCTAGAGATAGGTGAACCATTAGCTAATGAGATTGAACTCTAATGTAAGGGAATAGATAGGAATGAAGGTGATTCTCTAGTGGGTCTAGAAGTAATATTACCATATTAAAGATGAGCAAGATTGAAAGGAGTTGTATAGACCTACATGTCCTACTGACCCACACTAGAAGTATGAGTGAGTTCTTGTAAGAATTACTTCAAAGATATGATTCTTGTATAAAGAGTGTTTAAGCCCAGGGTACAAGGGGAAAACTGCTATTGCATGCTATGAGCTATGTTTAAAAAGAAGCTATCAGCACTACCACAGCAACAGCAGAGCTAAATAATGGGGTGAGGGACAAGAGTTAAGAGAAGATTGAGATATCCTATTTGGTGAGGATGTGTTTTTTGGTTTTCTATCTCTTTGGAACAATGAAATTATTCAAAATTGAGAATGTGGATGCACTGTGGACTTTGGGCCTTCTACATGATGACCAATGAATGCAGGTGGCTGAAGGATGCACTGACAGAGAAGTAGATTGGCAAACGATGGTGTATATTTATGAACGAAGGTTGTGCTGCTACAAAAAGGAACAATGTTGTGAGGCATGGAACAATGTGATGAACATGTGGGACATTTGGTGAGACAAAATAAGCCAGAAACAAAAAAAGAACAATGGTATGGTCAACTTTAGAAAACACTTATATGAAAACAGGGGCCTAGATTGTAAGCTTTTAGAGCAGACATATTAAGCCTGGAGTGGTGATTATTATTTCTGGATTTTAAGAGGCTGTTTTATATATATAACCTGATATTTAGAGATAAGAACAAAGCTGAACAGGTTGGAGTTAAAGTAATTCAGAATATAGGGGTAAGGAAGACAGTGTCTATATTTTAGAACCACACATACTCTATGAGACCAATGGAAGAAAGATTTATTTGATTTGGAAATGAAATTTTTTGTATGCATAATCCAATTCAACCTATCTGTATAGCTCATTTGAACAACTGAAACACAGAGAGCACAGAATGAGAAAGAGGTCCTTTAATCCAGAGGTCCTTTAATCCTGTACAGAATATAGTAATGCCTGGAAACATCCTAGAGTATATTAACCAGATAATCAAAAAGTATTGGCAAAATCCCCTGAGGGAGGGGAGAAAGACTATAAACTATAAACCTTACCATCAGGGGATCCTCTGATGCTGTGTCAAACTTTAGGGACACTCAAATCAATAGGCCATGACCTCGATCATGAGGCTTACTCTTGTGAAGCTTGTGTTGGTAGCAGAGAAGCTTAGCCTACCTATAGGCATGCCTAAGAGTTACTTCCAGAGGACCTCTGTTGTTGCTCAGATGTGGCCTCAGTCTCTCTAAGCCCAACTCTGCAAGTGAAATCATTGCCCTCCCCCCTATGGGGGACATGACATCCAGGGGTGAAAGTCTCCCTGGCGATGCGGGAGAGGACTCCCAGGGATGAATCCAGACCTGGCACCATGGGATCAACAATTACATCCTGACCAAATGGGGAAAAGAAGTGCAATTAATAAAGAATCAGTGGCAGAGAGAGGTCAAATAGAGTCAAGGGGCTACTCTGGAGGTTGCTCTTACACAAGCTTCAGGTAGACCTTGTTACCTATCATAACCTGCCATCCTCCTATCAGGACCATTCCAGCCAATCCTAAAGAACACCTAGGGCAATATATAAGATTCCACAAGGGTTCCAGGCACAAGAGTAACTTGCCAGAAACCTACAACCTCCAGATGGGCCCCTGGTCCAGATAAGTCCTGAAACCTAGCCCAGCCTCTCCAGAACATCAGATAGTTCCATCTCCCTACCCCACATTAGTGACAGACCCTTCCAATATCAAAAATTTAGAATTGCCATAGCCCAAACAAACCCAATGAGAGGTATGGAAAGGTCAAAGGTGATGGTGGAATTAAACATAGAAGATAGGACTGATCAAATGAATATGAATGCAGAATCATTAAATTGATATTTCTTTTAGTCTCCAGTATTTTAGAGCAGCTAGAAGTAAAAACCTAAAATTGTGAAATTGTAACCCATGTCAAAGTCCAAAATATGTTCTACAGCTAACTGTGGTACTGTGCTTGGAAATTTATAGCTTTTTTGTATATATGTTATTTTTATAAAAAAAGAAGGAAAAAAAGTCGATTGTGATGGTAAAAATGTATTTAAGCCCTCAAGCCTCCTATATTCTGAAGCAGCTAGAAGAAAAAATATTAAAGAATCGTATTGCAGCCCATGACAAACTCTGGGATCTATCCTGTAACCACTTTTTAAAGAGTGCTTTGAAAACTATTGCTTTTATTTCTTTGCTTTGTATATATGTTACACTATACAATAAAAAAAGTGTAAAACAAATAAATAAAAACAGGCAGAGAAATAAGACATGTTAATCACAGAGGAAAAAACATTTCTCAGAAACAAAAGAAGCAATGACAATGGGGTAGCATCATTAAAGTATCAAAAGATTAATCCCATCAGCCTAGAATTCTATATGCAAGGAAATATTTTTCAGAAATGATAGCAAAATAAAGACCTTTACAGACATAAAAAAAAAATCTTTCAAATATAGATGAATACTATGTGTTTATCTTATTTTCATGTATTTCAAAATTCATTTTGCTTTCAAAAGCTAACATCCTCTTCCTTAACCTTGGATTGTTTACTTTTTTATTATTTCAGGTCTGCTTTGCAGCTTTACAGGCAGTTTTAAAAATAACCACCAGATGGCTCATTCCATAAAGGATCTAAGTTTTGGATTTCTGAGGAGCAAAAGAGCATTCTCACAAATTTCCCTTTAGAATGATAGGAGAATAAAGACAGCCATATCAGTCTTTTTTTAAACAGACTGAATTTATGAGTGTATTCTCTTAAAAATATTCTGCATTTTTGGCAAACCGTAAGCATAGGAAATTTTATTGATTACCATTAATAAGACACTCAATTCGTTAAATGTTTTTTTCCTTATTAGTCCTTTCAGTAACTGCATTTTGTAGAAATTACTTTTCTCTTCCCTTCAATGTTTACAACTGCTACATTTTATCCTTTAATCTGAATTTCAGTCAAAGGCCTGCAAAGTCTCTACCCATATAAACAATATGCTAATTGTACCTTATTAGACGTTTCTACCCTAGAGTGACGGACTTTTGCATCAATATTGGACAGCTGCCAACCGACAGCTTAATGCCAGGCTGTAATTCAACTGCTGGACTGCACGCTGCTTTTCATACACAGTGTTACAAAATGGGAACAGCAGGGGGCACGCAGAGCTCAACATGTTTATCACATTGTATTAGGAGGCCATATTTTACTTTCTGGAATCACTGGTCTTATTTAGAATACTGAGAATGACATTTCTTCTGTAATTATAATATTAGATATTATGTGTCATCTTCAACTTGTATTTGTAAAGATCTTGACTTTCTCTGTCATTTCCATACTGCTGCTATGCTCTAAGCTTACCTTCCCTGGTGTATGGACATATATACACAGGCAGAAATTCTTAATTTAAAAGTAACAAGCAATGCTGTATTTTGCATTTTGATTCACGAAATTGTACACACTGTGAAAGCACTGTGTAAATAGTAAAGCATTATGCAAATGATTGTTGTTTTAGCATCTAAATTTTTATTAAGAAAACCTAATTCACATTGCAAATGTGAATCCTGTTTTAACTTTAAGTATTTGGCAGCTATAAAATGAATGTTTAGACGATGCAGGCAAAAATATCACAACCACTTCCGTTATGTAGGATTTTTCTTGTTAACAAGATAGCTTTACAAATGCCCGAACTTAATGCCTATGCATCAAAGCCAATGTTACAAATTTTTCAAATTTTTCCACTAGGAAATTCAGCGAAAATGTCTTTGGTAGGGTAAAGACAGAAATAATTAATTGTTCAATGTGGCTTTCCTTCACATAGCTCTAGAAAAATTATAACATGAGCAAACATTTGACAAGGGCACCTGTTCATTGACTCTGGAATGTGATGGTCCATGGTGAATAAGAATCTTCACAATTTCCACATCTCCTTTCCAGGCAGCCAGGTGAATAGGAAAATAACCTTTGTTGTCTGCTACATTTGTTGATGCCTCATATTGAAGTAGTTTGAGAACTATGTCCCTACAAAGGAAGAAAACAAAAAAGTAGAACAAAATAGAAGAGAAAATAAGCAGAACAACAAAGATTTTATTAAGCAGATAATTATGAAAATATACCAGGTGCTGGCTGGCAATTTCAGAGTAATCATCCAAGTCACTAAAACAAAATTGGGTTTGCTAGTTTACCTATTCAAAACTTTGCTTTTTACTTACCTGGAAAAGAATCACCACCAGGGGTTTACTAACATTAACATTAACTAACCAAAGAAACTACTTTATAGAATTCACCTGAGAACAATTTACCTTATTATCTGAAAATATTAAGGAAAATACATTTAAAGGATGCCTCCTCCCATTTTTTAAAGGAAGATATCTTTCCAGGTAGCCCATTTTTGAGACTTCGTTTAAAGGAAGTTAAAAGCTAACTCCCATTTACAAAAAAAAAAATTACCATACTACAAAGAGACATTTAGGGATTTTGAATGCCATTCCTGTAGAGAGTTGGAGAAAGCGATTGAAGATGAATATAAAGAGAAAGCAGCAAAGCAGAAGGCACAATAGGTAAGGGATTCTGACAAGCTAGCTGTTAACCAGCTCGGGGTGAAAAGAAGCTTAATGATTCTTTAGCCATGGCACACAGCATACTTTGAACCCATGTTCTTCCTGCTTCTGTTCTCCCTTACCTTTCTCTTTCAAGCCTAAGGAATGATTTTAAGAGGGAAATTCACTCAAGAAGACAAGTTCCACCACTACACAATCCCAACACATTCTCCATATATCCTACCTATAGGATTTTATACTCGATCCCCACAACACTCTCAAAATAAAAATCATGAACCACAATATTCAACCTCAGGAGAAATTAATCAGTAGTTACTTGCATACGTTATATTGAACTTTGTATCAAACAACCAAAAACAGTAATTCTAAATTTAAAAAAAACTATTTTTATTTGGATGCATTTTTTAAAGGAAATTCTATTAACTCACTAAATGAAATCCTAAGCAGGCAGATATATAGACTACAGACACATAGCACATACGTACCTACAGGCACACATAAATACATAAATAATATGTTCAAAGTTGCTTAGCACATATAATGCATCACCAATGGGGAGGGCAGATGTAACAGGAAGAACTAAAATTTAAATATTTCATCAAATCAAACATAAATAGAAGCAATAAGTTAGAAAAGTTGTAGGGAGTTAACGCTCTAATAGACCATGAGAAAAATAGATAACACAAATGATGCAGCACAAAATCAAAATAAAGGAGAAAACACTGCCCACAACGAGGCACAAAATAACAGTGATGGCCTTAGCTGATAAATGATAAATGCTAAGAAATAAAGATGAAAGAATTGAGAATGTGTTATAGAAATATTCAGAAAGTTCCAAGCATTCCTAAAGTTTCTAATGATAAAGTTTCAAAGAAAATGAGAATAAACCTCGTTTTATAATTACTGTCTAAAAACTCCAATATCATTTTATAAGATCTCATTTTAGGATGCGTGGATTTGCGTTCCAGCTCTGCAGTCTAGTCTGTGGTCCTGGAAAAGTTATTCGGCCTCCTTTTTCTCTAGTGTAGAGGGTGCAGGATAATAACGCCTACTGCCCAGGAGTGTTAAAGAAATTAAATGAAATCATACAAGAAAAACCACTCAACAAATAGCAAGACACGATGCAAATATTCGTACTTGCAGCAAATAAAAATAAAATCCTTAATAAGTAAAGATGCTTCCAACCAATAAGTAAAGATGCTTCCAACCAATCACCTTTAAGAGTGATTTGTCAAAAAAAAAAAAAAAAAGAGAGAGAGAGAGAATCTGAAAATCACAGGAAACCTGCAGGTTTTTCAGATCTTAGCCGTCTCACCTGCCTTCCATGCAACAGTGGGCATACAGCGTCTTCCCCTCTGAGACCAGGGAGAGACTACAGGGAAGTAACGCGAATTCAGTTTCCACGGATAACAAAGCAGCTAAGAAGATCCACTTTCAAGTGCCAACCCTTACTACTCTCCACTATTTATTTATCTTGGTTACTTTGGGCAAATCAAATAACCTCTCTCTCTCCCAGATATTGTTTAAATAAAAAAAGTTTCAAGATTACATCTTGCTGCCAGTCACAAAGGATCGTGGTGTGACTTAAACGACAAACAGAGAGGACAACCTTTTTACGATGGTAAAAATACATAACATCGAAAGATATTCCCAAGGCAGGCAGTGGCAAAGATGAATAACTCTAGTAAATTGTTTAAGTGAAAAATTTCATAGCTGCATGGTCAAATTAACTACCTGGATCTAAACAGCAGAATTTAGCATATCCTCAGAAAGCCCTATCCAAACTCATTTATCAGAGAAAGAAAATTGTGAGAAGTGTTTCAATTCCATTTCTCAATGTCTAAGCAAATAAAAAATATATTCTGTAACGTCTCCTACAATGCATTTTCTTTCAAAGGGTAAAGAGGAACAATTGATAGGATCATCAATCCTATTTCCTTTTATTCCCACTCAAACCATTTAGAATTTCATTTGTTCTTTAGCTCAATTTTCGCTGGCATTTTCTAGTAATGTATGAAATATGCATTCATACTTTATTGCCAGGAAGATTTATGATACAGTGAAAAAATGCATATTTTACAAATTGACTAATTTACTGGTCATCCATATTATGTAACGTTATCATCATCTAATATCTAAATCAGAAAAGAATAATCTGCAAATTTATGGAATTGCCTTTGGTGAACACTAAGAGCCTAATATCTAAATACTATTTTTTTTTTAAGTTGAGTTTCACATCTCATTCAGACTTCTGAAAATGACTGGGCTCTGATTTCTAATGTGAAATTCAAACATTTGTGAAAGGTAGAGTGCCTGTCACACATTGGAATTAATCTTTCGTATGCTATAATCCATGTATACCATAGGTTCATCAGGAACAAGCTAAATTTCAGGTACTTCCTCTAATGTCTAAAATAGAAGAGTAGTTCACACTAGAATCCTCCCAACTCAGTATTATTATTTTTAATTTGAGTCTTAAATCTTACTCAGATTTATCACCAAATGAACGTGTTGGATGAATTTGGTTACCCAGCATGAAATATTGTTAATTTCTTGATCAAGGTTTGCATAACAGCAAACAGTGAAATCATCCCTACTTCTTAACATAAAGTAATATTCATGTTCATATCCAGTAAATGTCAAATAAGAAATGTGGTTGACGGGATCACAGGAAGAATAATTCCATTTCACCGAAGCAAAGCCAAATATCAAATTAAATTTAATAATAACTCAATTTAAGTAACTAATATTTTACAACTTGAGGCTAATATATGTAAGTGCACGTGAAAATAAGGAGTTCTAAAGTATTGGCCTTTACTACTCTAAGTTGCATTCATTTTGTGATAGACACTTTTGATTATTATAAAAAATGTCTTTCAAAAAGCTCAATAAGTGCTCTGAGGAAAATTAAACTAATTGGGAAGATTCAATGTTTACCCCAGCAAGAATCACTGTAAGTTATAACTGAAGATTTTTCTTATTTTTTATGTCCTCCCTTGCTTGATAGCAGTCCAAATAAGTGAAATAAATGTAAATCAACCTCATATGGGCAGAAAATTTACAAACTAATGAAATTCTCAAATTCAGTATGGTGTTTTTTGTTTCGTATTTTCTTGAAGCTTTTACTTCTCTTCAATGGGAATAAACTTGCAAATGTGGCCAAAAGATTTTAGAACAATACTGTTCATTTTTTAACTGAAGCTTCCTTATGTACTCAATTTGTTCTTATAGATTTCTAGATAACAGACAGCATACAGGCAACTTTCAACAAGTTAATATATTTACCCAGAAAGAAACAATCAAACCAAAGCTATTTCTAGGTAACTCAAAGTGTAACTTCCTGGACTAGAGTCTATGAGCTCTTAGAAGAGCTTTCCCTCCTTCATTAGAAAGCCTGAGAAAGAGGAAATCCAGAGCATAAACAGCTTACTTCTGGATTCAGGACCCAACGTGGATTAGGAAAACGGGGTCTTGGAGTCAAGTATTAAATATTTAAAGAGTGAGAAGCAAGAACAGAAAATATTTTAAGCCCACACATATCAACGAATATGCGTATCTCAAAGATACATTATATATTTCACGATGACATCTTTCTAAACAGCATGTAAGAGTATCATTTTATAACTTAAGAAAAAAAGGGGGCAATTTGCTAAGTAGAGAAAGAGATTTAAAATTAAATATGAATATACAGGTTCAGTGATGCTTTACAGGGAAAAGATAAGATTTTTTAAAAAAAAAGAAAAGAAGGAAGTTGGAAAGAAAGGTTTAAAGAATAATGCAAAGGAAAGAAGGAAAGAGGAAGGGAGGGAAGGAGAGAAAGAAAGAATGAAGGGAGGGAGGAGGGAAAGAAGAAAACACGAACTGCTATCCAGAAGAGAATTAACAGATACAAATCTGCAGCAGATGCCTGAGAGAGACAATATATCCTCCATACTTTGAAAAAGAAAAACAGACCCAAAACCCAAGGTCTCAAGCCTGCTTACTGAAAATCCTTTATTTACAATCATTACCAGCGGATCTGATTCAAGGACCTTTTGTTTTTCCTGTCACATGAAGGGAGAATTCTAATCTTCCATACATGACGTGGGTAGGTAGAGATGAGATGTTCACTCTGAAAAAGTGTATTTCACATGTAAAATTCTGCTCCGTATATGGATTAACTAGCATTGATAAACAAGGCTCTCAAGAAAGCAAACAGAATAACAGGAATCAGGTTTAACAGTACAACGGCCTTAGAAATGATGGGGGTTGGGGGGGGGTGTTAGGGAAAAAAAACCTGTGCTCAAAGCCAAAAAATGAACTACAGTTCTTGTACCATTACTTCCAGCCCTACGGTACCATGAACTCGAGTCTAGAAATCATGTTTTTGGAAACAATAGAGAGTGGATAAATACAAGCAACAGTTGCCACAAACATGGAAATGATGGGTTTCTGTGCTGACTGCTAAGACTTGTTCGGAAAGAACATAACGTGGTCAGTTATTAATTGGCTACACTAAGTAAGAAAAGCACAGGCAAAGAAGAAAAAAATCATTAAAATCATTATTCATTACAATAAATTTTAATAAATTATATTAAATAAATGATAAATATAAATAAATATTAAATAATAAGTTATAATGAATTAATATTTTAATAAAAGCATTAAAATCAGCATTCTCAGGGAATACACTATTTAATGACAATGGGAGGTAACCCAGAAATAAGTAATGTGATGAAAAGTCAGCAAGACTTCAAGAAACTGCTGTGCACACAGCCACGAAGGGAGAGAATGGGGAGTACTGGCACTAGACTACTCGGGCTCTAGACTCAGCACCACTCTGATCTCTAAGTGGTCATTATGTTTTCCCATCTACAAAATAAAAAAGGTGGGGGGGATGAATAAATAATCTCTCATTTTAAAAGTCCATGAGCAATTTAGACATGTAAAATCAAGAACTCTTATATTCCACATGAAAATTCAAATTTCAAAATTGTAGCATTCTAGGGCATAACTGAGCCGCAAATAATAGCAAAACAGTGTGTCACTGTTATAATTAGAAAGAATGGAGAACACCCAGTCACTGTGTTCAATACACTGAACCTAAGGAAGTTATTAAATTTCTCCAGATCACACACTAGCAGAGAGAGCATTAGAATCCTACTGCTTTTTCCTAATGCCTATATATGTTAACCCAAAGTAAAATCTTACTAGACAATGTCAAAAAGAAAAGATAAATTAGACCTTCAAATAAGAGATCTATAAAAGCAGAGATACATAGTTCTTAGAAAATATCTGCAATAAAAGGGATCTTCAAGGAAATGTAACAAATTCCTCGTCTCTTCATGAGAATGTTAAGGACTGCTTAAATTCACTTAAGTCATCCTCATATTTTACATGGCCAATAGGAACTGAAAATTATGGAATGGGCACTAGGAAACTGCTTCCCTGAAAATCAAGGTGGAATGTAAAAGAATACCGATCAATTTTTGGACAATATTATTTTGAGACGTGCCTCCCGTGCCAACCTGAGAAAGACTAAGAAAAGTGGGACAGCTCAACTGGTCAGGTCTGAGACAGTCTCCCCATTAGATGTGATAGAGTTCATCTACCCAATTGGAACTAAGAAATATGGTAGGACCCTAAATCCATAATTAATTTGGCCAAAGAAGCCATCAGCATTGTATACTTCAACTAATTTTATTTGGCTTCGCCCCTGATGACCCACATACAAAGAAGAATAAATAACACCTTTTCCCCTTGGAAAGATGCAGGCGGTAGGGATTAGCAAATAAACAGTTGTAAATTGAATGACATAAGGTAATAACAGTGTAGAATAGGAGCCAGATCAAAAGAAATGTAATTAGAGAATCCCAATGCTAAGAATACAAATAACGAAACTTAAGTTTATAACATTTCGTGTAATTAGGATGATTCTCCAAACAGAATGCTATTGTTAGGTTTTTGCAGTAAATTTTAAGGAAAAAATGCCATGGTGACAAATGACAACAATAAAAACAAATTTCTTGCAGTTAGAGCTTTAGGGTCATAAAATGTGGTCAAGTATCACTGAGTCCCTTGTATCTCCATTTGCAGAATAAAAGAAAACTGAGATGGGGAAGCAAAAGGCAACTGGCATTTTAAGGCAGAAATTACCGCAACTGTAAAAAGGAAGGGAAATGAAATGGAAGGAATTCTTCCTAGGTATCTCCCCCTTCCAATCTGGAAGACTAACGCGGCTCAATCAAGCAAAGGAAAAACATTCATGTTGAGAAGGGAGGGCGAGGTACAGGAGGAGTGGCAGGTTCACCCGAATCTTCACACTCAGATTGCACCCCTAAATCAGGATGACCTAGCCGAAACACGGGAAATAAGGTGGTGGTATGGGGACACACTCTTTCCCTCTCCAAACTGCACACCGTAACCTTCCTTGAGACATAATTCTACAGTTTAAAAAGTATTTGGAGCTGAGAAGTTTAAAAGCAGGTAGACCATCACGGGTGAAAAAGAGAAAGCATTCTGGCTACATCTGAATGATTGTGAAATGGTTCATGTAAGTGCCTATGGTTTATCATAGCAGAAATCTATCAAGATTTCACTCCTCATGAATATTCCCAAGCTGGACGGAAATCGGGATGCACCACAAAAGGGAGGGGATTGCTGTTCAGTGGCGCCATCCCTCCTCTCCCCAACGCTACACATGACCAGCATGGGTCTGCCCCGTCACGGATCTGTGGGACATGGGACCCTTTTCGAGCCTGTCTTAGTTTACAGCCACACACAGCTGTCCTGAGCAGCCCTTCTCCGGAGCTGAACTCTCAGCCTCTCCAAGTTCACCCAAGCCCAGTGGGCTCATGGTGCTATGAGACAGTCATTGCCAGAGGCGAACAACTACACCCCCCATAACAAGGGTACCAGAACTGCACTTACTTATGTCCATTTAAGGCTGCGTGGTGTAAAGCAGTGTAGCCCGAACTGTCTGTGCAGTTCACGTTGGGGCCTCGCCAGATGCTGCAAATAAAGCATAAGCGCACCGTTAACGGGGAGCAGAACCGTGCTCTGAAAAACAAAAGCATGAAGTCAGCAGCATGTCGCATATGAAAACTTAAGTCATGGAGAAAACCACTGTCAGTTTTCATGCATTCCCTCAGAACAGGAACCTCGTCCGTTAGATTAAGAGAATTTTGTAAGGAAGTTATTAGTGAATGCATGCCCACTTACATGCAATAAAATTTGGGTCCAAAAGTACACTATTACTTTCTATTATTACGTATATACTGGAAGTACTTACACTCAGCCGGTATACTCTCTACCAAAGCATAAGGATTTACCAGACTTGCCTCTTCCGTTTTAACACACACATTCTGAGCTGGCAGTGATTTAAGTCATAAAATACTTTTGCATTATGGAAAGAATGTAAACTCTTCTTGCTCTTCTACTGCTACCAAGAAAATGTAATCAGTAATTCAACCTTGAAAATGTAATTGATTTGGACTGCTATAAACCATAAGAAGATTCCAACAATTAACCAAATTATCATGGGCTTTACTACACAATATATTCTGGAAATAACATGTAACAGTTTAAAAGAGCCAATTTTATCCTTCATCACTACAGTTTAAAAAAACTTTTTCAGTTTTTGAAACCTCAGGCATTGAAAGACACCACCCCAAAAGCTGACCAAAAAATGACTCTCTGATGTTTATAATGTTATTTAAGCTATCCAAGCTAATACCCAATGGTAAACTAATTCATGCATTCCCAAAATATGTACAGTATACCAACTGTAATTCACATATTAAGCCAGGAACTGAAAGCACAAAATCCTAAGTCCAGATCCTTTACAAGAACAAAAAAGAAGTAAGATAATTGAGGTACCAGGGAATATACTGGGATCTCTAAGACGAGGTTAACAAACTATTCTGGGTAAGATATCACCACAGACTTAAAGTAAGAAAGACAGTGAAAATGAGTTGAATGCACAGAATTGAGAGCTGATTAAAAGGAAGAATCAGTATGATGCAGGGTCAAATGGAGGGACAGGAACAGAAAGGAGGAGTCCAGAATGGCTCAGATTTCAAGCCTAGATCACTGGAGGGAAGGTGATGACACTAACATGGGAAATGGAAAAGAGAAAGAAATGTGATGGGACGGCACTGCAGACAGAGGGTAAATAACAACTTCAGATGTGAAGACACTGAATTTTAAGTATCTTGAAAGCATGACTCTCAAGTTAGACTGCTTGAGTTCAAAATTTGAATTCATTACTTACTGGCGGTAAACCCTGGGTGAGATATTTAACCTTTCTGAACTTAAATCTCACATCTGTAAAATGGAGATGCTAATAACAGAACTGCTTTATAGTGGTGGTGTGAGGATCCAATGAGTCGATGTCTATAAAGTTGTTAGAGCAGTCTAGAACACAGTACTAACATGCAGTATACGTGTTAGAACACAGTTCAACAAACTGTTAGAACCAATTATTAAATAGAAGATAAAACCACAGGAGTGGCTGATATCCAAATCTATAAGAGGGAGGCCATTCGAATCTAATATCTCAGTAGCAAATCTGAACATGGAGCAAAATCACCCAACTATATTCTCACTACAAGAAACCCACTTTAAATACAGAGATGCAAACAGGTTAAAAGTAAAAGGATGGGAAAATATATACCATGGTAACACTCCTCAAAAGAAAGCTAAGTGGCTATGTTAATATTGGGCAAACTAAATTTCAGAACAAAGGCTGACAAGGGGTATGAGAGAGTCATTTCATAATTATAAATGCATCAATTTATCCAGAGGACATAATACAACAAGTTTTGCATTTAATAACACAGCATCAAAATTTATGAAGAAGGGTGGGCCACGGTGGCTCAGCAGGTAAGAAGGCTTGCCTGCCATGCCCAAGGACCTGGGTTCGGTTCCCGGTGCCTGCCTATGTTAAAAAAAAAAAAAAGTGGGCGGGCTGCCGTGGCTCAGCAGGCAGAGCTCCGACCTGCCGTGCTGGAGGTCTGGAGTTCGATCCCTGGTGCCTCCTGCCCATATGCAAATTAAAAAAAAAAAAGTGTCACCTTGAATATAAAGGCTTTAGGATAAAATTAAGGTCAAAGATCTTAGTAATGAAAGAAAGAATGAAAAATTAAAAAAAAAATTATGAAGAAAAATTAATAGAAGTGCAAAGAGAAACAGACATATCAACAATTATATTGGATATTTCAGCTCCCTCTCTCAATAATTTAGGAACAAGTAGAAATAAAATCAGCGAGAATATGTAAGATTTGAGCAATACTATCAACAACTTGACCTAATCGGGACACATAAAACACTCCACCCTACGATACAAGAATATACATTACTTTCAAGTGAACACAAGACATTTACCGAGATGTATCACATTGAGGGTCATAAAACAAGTCTCAATACATTAAAGAGTTCAAATCATACAAAATATGTTCTCTCACTACAATAGAATTAAACTAGAAATCAATGATAGAAAGGTATCTGGAAACCCCTAAATATTGAAAACTAAGTAACATATAAGTCAAAGAAGATGTCAAAAAGGAAATCAGAAAGTATTTTAAACTGAAGAGAAAGAAAATACAGCACACCATAATTTTGGGGATGCAGCTAAAGCAATGCCTAAAGGGAAATTTATAGCATGAAATGACAGTTTTAGATGAGAAGACAGGTCCCAAATTGACTTCACCTTCCACTTTAAGAAATAGAAAAAGAAAAGCAAATAAAGCTCCAAAGAAACAGAAGAAAGGAAATAGTACAGATCAGAACAGAAATCAATAAACAGAAAACAGCATAAAGTAGAAAAAAGAACAATGAAATCAAAAGTTGCTTCTTTAAAAATTTCTGCTAAATTGATAGGCCTCTAGCCAAACTGTTCATGGGGGAAAAAAGACACAAATTGTTAATATAGAAATGGAAGAGGTAATGTCATTACATATTATACAGATATTAAAAGTACAGCAATAGAATATTATGACTAATTTTATACAATAAATTAGAAAACTTAGATGAAATGGGAAAGTTTCTTGAAAGACACAAACTACAAAAATTCACTCAAAAAGTAACAGATAAGCTGTATAGCGCTACCTCTATTAAGGACCTCAAATTTGAATTTGTAGTTAAAAGCATCTCCCTCCCTTAAAAAAAAATCAAACATTCTGGGCTCAACAGTTTCACTGGGGAATTCTACCAAACAGTTAAGGAAGAAATCATACCAATTCTACAAAAACCCTCCCAGAAAAAATGAAAGCAATATTTTATATGTCCATTTTCTGACTGTTCTTTGTTAGCATACAGAAAATGAAGTTTGAAAAGCAATACCATTTAGAGTAGCATAACAATTGTGAAATGCTAAAGAATAAATCTGACAAAAGATACGCAAGCCTGTACACTACCAACTACAAAATATTGCTGAGATTGATGTGGCCTCTCTCTAAGGTCAACTCTGCAAGTAAACTCCTTACCCTTCCCCCCTACATAGGATGAAACTTTCATGGATGCAAGTTTCCCTGGCAACGTGGGACATGACTCCCAGGGAAAGCCTGGCCCTGGCACTGTGGTATGACAATGCTTTCCTGACCCAAAGTGGGGAAAGAAATGTAGCAAAATAAGGCTTACATGGCTAAGAGATTTCAAATAGAGTCAAGAGGTCACTGTGGAGGTTACTCATATGCAAGCTTCAGCTATATATTGCAAACTACCACAGCATGCCAAGCCCCTACCACAGTACTTCTGAAAATCCTGAAAAACCCAGAGCTCTAAAATTCTATGAAAGTTTTATTTATTAGGTTTATTTTCCAGAAAATTAAACTCTCCAGGTTGTTCCTGTACCAAATAAGCCTTGAAACTTGGAAGCACCCATCTCTCCCAGAATATCAACCAGTTGCTTCACCCTACCCCATAATGTTGACACCCCTTTTCGGCATGAAGAAGCCAGAACAGTCATTGCCCAATTTTCCCTGAAGACTGAGAAAATAATCAAATCAGAGGGAGGAGTACTAACTGAGAAGTTAGGATTCAACAAATGATTATGACTACTGAATCACTATACAGATATTTCTTTTTAGTTTCTAGTGTTAGAACAGCCAGAAGGAAATACCTGAAATTATGGAACTGTTACACATACTATATCTTGAAATTTGCCTCATAACTACCTGTTAAACTGTATTTTGAAATTTATTACTTTTCTGTATATATGTCATATTTTATAACAAAAAATGTTTTTTAAAAATATTGCCAAGATAAATGAAAGAAGGCATAAATAAATGGTGAGACGTTCCATGTTCATGAATCGGAACACTCAACACTGATATATCAATTTTCCACAAAATTGATCTTTAGAGTCAATGCAATATAATAGAAATTCCAGCAATCTTTTTCTGTGTGTAGACATTAACAACTGGATCTCACAAGCTGATACAAATCAGATCCGATACACCCATAATTGATGGAGTCCCAACATCATAGCATTGTTGCTCAGAACGTCCAATGCCATTGAAAGCGCCACTCTCAAATACGAGCAGATAACCAAGGATTTACCAGTTCATCTGAGGAAAGTCTAATATTGAAGAAGTTAAAACAGATAAAAAATTTTAGAAACAAAGCAATGAAGAAAGAAACTTGGATTATGTAGGGGGAAGAAATTTTCAAAAACAGCATCATTAATATCTTCTCAAACTAAGAGAAAACAATGCATGCAAGAAAATTTAGAGATAAAAAGGAGCTCTTAAATTCTCCAGATTAAAATTGTGATGACAGCAGATGTTTAAAAATCAATAGAAGGGTTAAAAATAAAGTTGAGGCGATATTTCAGAAAACAAAACAGTAATGATATGAAAAATAGAAGAGAATATATAAGAAAAATACAACACCTATCCAACAGTTCCAACACTGAATATTATGAGGTTCTATGAAGTGAAAACAGGAAACAGGAGAAAAACAAGAAAATATATAATGTATTTAAAATTCCCAGAACAGAAGGACATTAATTTTCAAACTAGAAGTGGTCATGTAACTTTGATAAAATTAAAAACTTAAAGAAAGAAGAAATAACTAAAGGAAGTATGATACGGTCTTCTAAATTTCAATTAAACAGGTAAGTGACATTCTTAAGACAAAGATCCAGTGCTATTCTCTTAACTTAAATCTTTCCTCTTTCAATTCCAGTAATACCATCAACTCTTCATTATTTGGGTTATTTAGAATGAAGAGAAATTATTCACAGCGATTACTTCCACTTCAATCTGCAACCCTCAGTTATTAACATAACACACCAAACTCTTACTTATATGCAAGAAAATATAACAGGTCCAAGAAATACAAAAATCAGTAAGATAAACTCTCTTCTTCCAAAGAGCTTGTAATATCATTAAATAAAAAATAAACAGAATTGTAAGTACTGTGTATAGTGTCCATAGCACAGTAATTCCCAATAACTGTTATTAATCTTGCTATTTTCTTATAATAAAATAAGTGCTACAACCAAAAACAAAAACTATAAATATGTGGATTCTCCCTAAATCAATATATCAATTTAAAGCACTTCCAGTAAAAATGTCAATGGGATTTATTTTAGGTAAAACCTGACTGGAAGTTCTGAACTACATTCAGAAGAATCTTAAGGCAAAGAAAATCTGTGAAACAACAAGAAGCAATAATGGGATCTGTGTACCACCAATTATTAAAGGATATTGTAAGACTATAATACCAAAAAATATCATTCTAGTACTAGAAAAGAGAAAGAAAAGTCAATGAATATAACAGAATCCCCAGAAACAGATCAGCAATACATATAAGAATTTAGTGTCAGATAAAGATGACGTTTAAAAGATGGAAGAAAAGGAAAATGCATTCAATAAATTGTCCTGAAAAATATGTATTTTAATTATTTTTCGGAAAAGAAGTTTAACTCCTTACTTCATAGCACTTAGCAAAATTAAATCCCATGTAATTGCTTCTTGGCTTCTCAGACTTCATTTTCCACTCTCTTCTCCCTTATGCCATATTCCAACCACACAGGTTCTATTATCGTTCCTTTAAGATACTAGTATGTGCTCAACTTATTGCTTTTGCACTTGTTATTCTCTCTGCCTACAAAGCTTTTTCCCTCTTTGACCTTTCTGCACAAGTGTCACCTCTTTTCAGGGCCACTCCGTGTCTATTTATTCAAAAACAGCAACCGCTCATCATTCTGTAGTAATGAGACCTCTCAGCACTAATGTAATAGTGCAGGTTGCTCCCCTCGAGATTGCAGCGCCATCACTCTAGGTCATGCCTGGCAATGATGCATGTGCCCAATAAATACCCGCTACATCAAACAAGCACTGGTGAATACTTATATCAAAACATGTCAATCTCATTGGCAATCAGAGAAAGAGAAAATATATATACCACTATCTATTTTTATCAAATTGGCAAAAAAGTCAGTAATATCCAGTGATTATGAGGTGCAGAGAAAAGGGCAATATAATAAATTGGTGGTGAAAATGTAAACTGATGCAAATTTTCTGTAAGGCAATAATAGTGCACAAGCTTCTTACCTACCATTTTCACTTAAGAGGAATCATATTCATGAAGTAATTGAGGATGTCTGGGTAGATGGTGGAATAGGGTAGGCCGAGTTCACCCTGCTCCATGGAACAACTAAAGAAGTGACAGGAAAATGACCAGGACAGTGGTTTCAGGGTGTGAGTGACCAGAGGAGACTACTACACTACATAGGGAGGTCCTGAGTAAAAAAGCTGAGAAATTAGGACAGAGAAAATAGGGTAAGCGTACTTGGTTATGACTCCACCTTGGGCAAGTGGCAGCATGCAGGAAGGAGTGGGTTCTGAAGGAGCAGGGTGTCACACACTCCAGCCAGCCTCCCCAGCCAGCTCAGAGGTCTTCCTTCTCAGATCTGCAGCCAGGAGCTCCCGTGGGGAACCCAGAGGCTAACAGACTTGGTTTACTGCACAGAGACCCTCCAGCCAGTGTGCACTGTGGGTGTCTGGTTTAGGCAGAGACTGAGGGGAGAGGTCCTTTTTTTTTGTGGTGGGGGCGATGCAGAGTGGAGCCAGTCTGACAATTGGCCAGTGAAAGACACTCACTGGGTCCTGCTACTGCTTTCTCTTCCCCATGGAGGCCCAGAGCCCTCAGGCATGCACGGGGGGAGAGGCCCAGCTGAGGACGTGAGCCGAGCCCCACCCCGAGGCACTCTAGGCTGGCTGAGGGCAGGGGCAGTTGAAACACCCAGTCCCACAGCCCAAGGTCCTTCCAAGTGGGAGCCTGGGGACCAGTAGACCCATCGAGCCCACAAGTGAATTCTCTGCTAAGACGTACACTGCCCACCCCTCAACCCCAAGGATGGTGGTGCTCAGCACACACTACAACCTGTGGATCTGGCTGGAATTGTACCAGGTCTCCACCTTGCTCAGCCAGCCACCACAGTTGGGGAGAAAAGGCCTGAGGGGAAGAGGGACCCAAGAGCACCATCTGCTGGGAAGAAACAGAAAGTGCAGCCTGGCAAATTGCCAGTCTGCCTAGCTCTCAACAGATCTTCAAGTAGAATTACATCTTCTACATGAGATTCAAGCCTTGGTCTGTTAGGGAACTACTGACAAACCAAGAGCAAGAAAAGCCATCAATGCAAGCCCAAGCAAATACAAAACTATAGACAAGTGAGGAAAATTAACTTTCAAAATAACTTTGTCAAGATAATCAAATACCTCAAACCAACAGAAAATCACAAAGCACATGAAAATGCAGGCAGCTATGGTCGAGCCAAATGGCCAAATTAAAACACCAGAGGAGACACAGAATTTGGAACAACTAATCAAAGATATGTATACAAATCTCCTACCTAAATTCAACGGGTTGTGTGCTGGTTTGAAAGGATATATGCCCCCTAGAAAAGCCATGTTTTAATCAAAATCCCATTTCGTAAAGCCAGAATAATCCTTACTCAATACTGTATGTTTGAAACTGTAATCAGATAATCTCCCTGGAGATGTGATTTAATCAAGAGTGGTTGTTAAACTGGATTAGGTGACAACATGTCTGCACCCATTTGGGTGGGCCTTGATAAGTTTCCAGAGTCCTATAAAAGAGGAACGTTTTAGAGAATGAAGGAGATTCAGAGAGAGCAGAGAATGCTGCAGCACCACGAAGCAGAGAGTCTACGAGACAGTGACTTTTGGAGATGAAGAAGGAAAATGCCTCCCAGGGAGCTTCATGAAACCAGAAGCCAGGAGAGAAAGCTAGTAGATGACACTGTGCTTGCCATGTGCCCTTCCAGCTGAGAGAGAAACCCTGAACTTCATCGGCTTCTTGAACCAAGGTATCTTTCCCTGGATGGATGCCTTTGATTGGACATTTCTATAGACTTGTGGTAATAGGGACATTTTCTCAGCCTTAGAACTGTAAACTAGCAACTTATTGAATTCCCCTTTTTAAAAGCCATTCTGTTTCTGGTATACTGCATTCTGGCAGCTAGCAAACTAGAACAGGTTGGCTAATGGCACAAAGGATAAAGAAGACACTAGAAAAGCATAAAGAAGAATTTGAAATAATAAACAGAAAAACAGAAAATATCACAGAAATGAAAGATACTGTAGACAAAATTAAAAATAAACTAGAGGAAGGGAAAGCATAGTGCAGTGGTAGAATTATCACCTGCCATACAGGAGACCCAGAGTTCAATTCCTGGTCCATGCACTTCCCCCAAAACAGAAAATACACAAACAAAGCCACAAACAAAAATTCAACAAAATGGTGCTGCAATAACAGGATACTCGCATGAAAAAATAATGAAATGTGACCCCATCATACAGCATACAAAAAATAAATAAATAAACTAGAGACATACAACAACAGATTTTAAGAGGCAGAAGAAAGAGTAAACAAACTAGAGGACAGGATAACTGAATTCGAACACACAAAAGAACAAATGGCAAAGATAGAAAAATTGGAATTAGATCTCAGGAAAATGATGAAAAACATGAAACACACAAATATAGGAATCATATCCCAGAAGAAAAGAAGACTACAGGGCTAAGAAGATTAGTTGAGGCAATAATGGGGGCTGAGGCAGGGGGGGATTTCCCAATCCTTCTAAAAGTCAAAATATGCAAATCAAAGAAGCCCAACAACCCCCAAATAGAGTAAAACCAAACAGATCCACTTCAAGGCACATAGTAATCAGACTGTCAAATGCTAAAGAGAAGCAAGAGAAAAGTGATTCACCACATACAAGAGAAACCACGTAAGACTGAGTTCAGACAACTCAGCATGCAGCACCATGGATACCAAAAGGCAGTGGTATGATATGTTTAAGATTCTGAAAGACAAAGACTTCTAGACAAGAATTCTTTATCCAGCAAAGCTGTCCTTCAAAAGTGAGGAAGAGATTAAAATTTTCACAGACAAATAAATGCTGAGAGAAGCTGTTAACGAGAAACCTGCCCTACAAGAAATACTAAACCTGCTAGCTAAAAAAAAATTTAAAAGACAGGCAAGGGTGGTCTGGAGGAGGGCACAGAATTGAAGAGTATCAGTAAGCGTGATTTAAAGGACAAAAAGAGAGAAAGGGAAAAGAATATACAGATCTGACAAATAAAACCCAAAGGATAAGATGGTAGATTCAAGAACTTCCATTACAGTAATAGCATGGAATGTTAATGGACTAAACTCACCAATTTAAAAATACAGACTGCAGAATGGATTTAAAAATATGATCCATCATATTTTTTTCCTTACAAGAGGAACTAATTGAGAGCTTACACAAAGATGTAGCTATGAGTATTTATCACAGTGCAACTTACAATAGTGAAAATTGTACCCAGGTTGATATTCAGTGCTCCTTAGAATAATTCTCCCCCCTTACTCTCATCAGCTAAATTTCTATCTCTGCCTGCCTCCAGGTCTTGGAATTAATCTTTCTTCCTATTTCGCAAAAAATGCCTGTCCTTTCTTTCTCTAGCTCTTATACATTAGGCCCCAGAGCACTGAGCTCTTTCTAATCGTTCCTGTAGCTGATACCCCCCTCTCTGGAAGGAGAAAGCTCACCCACAGAGCAGTCAAGGCTCCTAGAGATGATGCTCTTCTTTGAAGGTTTACACAATCTCTCTGTCCTTCCCAGGAAGCCCCCAGTGGCCAGATCAAATGGGCTTCGGTAGAGCCCAACTCTAATTCCTCTAATCTTGCATCCTGAAACTGGCTCTAGCCAACCCAGTATGCCAAATCCTTAACATTTATCCTTCAAAATTCATTGCATACTTTTGGAATGGGGAAAATTTTCTTAAACAAGAATGAATACCCAGAATTCATAAAGGAAAAGACTGGCATATTTGGGTTTATTTAAAAATTTAACTTCTAAATGGAAAAGCCAATATAAATAGAATCATAATCCTAACAATAGGGCGGGACAGACTATTTACAATATATATACAAAGAGAAAAGAGATACTGCTGTCCCTTAAAATAAAATAAAACTAAAGAACTAAAAAAACTTCCTAAAAACTGACAACATAAAAACTCAGTAAAAGAGGAAATAAATGAAGGATATGAACACCAATTCACAGAGGAAGAAATGTGAAAGGCTAATAAACATTGGAAAATAGACTTGTGCTGGTTTGAAGGGATTTATGCGCCCTGAAAAGCCATGCTTTAATAGTAATCCAATCTTGTGGGAGCAACCATTTCTTAAACCCTATTCAGCACGGTATATTGGAAACTTGATTAGGTCATCTGCATGGAGATGTGACTCACACAATTCTGGGTATTAACCTTGGATTAGAGGAAGATGTGAGTCCACCCATTCAGGTGGGTCTTGATTAGTTTACTGGAATCCTTTAAAAGAGGGAACACGTTGGAAGAGGCTGGAGATTCCGAGAGGGCAGAGCCATGACAGATACATGAGACAGAGTCCACCAGCCAGAGACCTTTGGAGATAAAGGAGAACGCCCCCGGGGGGGGGGGGGGGCTTCATGAGCTCATAGTCTATTTTAACAATCCAGGTGAGAAACAGAAATCTGAACTAATGGAAATATAGTAGAGAGGAGGGAAGAACTTCAAATAGATATGAATGAGATAAAATCTACGGGAGATGGTGGAATAGGATAGGTTGAGTTTACCCCTGCTCCCAAGAACAGCTAGAGAGGGGACAGAAAAAAGATCAGGAGAGCAATTCCAAGGTGTAAGTGACCTGGGACGGTCTCTACACCACACAGGGGGCCCTGGTTGCAAAAGGAGAAGAACTGAGATGCACAGAACTGGAGACCATCCAGCTAGTGTAAACAGCCTAGCATGTCCATTTCCAGACGGAGGCCTGGAGCCCTTAGGAGTATACAGACAGGGATTTGGGGACTAGGAAG
>PVIY010010736.1:34875-67758 GCA_004026745.1 Myrmecophaga tridactyla | reverse complement strand
GTACAATGACAGCAAAGCAAAGACACATCAGTAATGCATTCTAAAGGTGGACAGCACCGCTTTGTTTCAGCCAGTCAGAAAACCCAGTTTTTTTAATTCTTCTCCTCCAATGACCTAGACCTTGTCATTTCTAATAACTATAACACACCACAATCTCTCACCACCATTCTACAAATCTAAAGCAAATTCCTCTACTTGGGCACAATTCCTCTCTCTCCCTACTCAAAAACTGAATCCAGCAATTCTACCCTCTGCCAGTCAATAATTTTTTACTCTCTAATGAATATTGCCCATCAGTATCCTAACATACTGTTATTTTTCCTATCTTAAAGATATACTTTTTTAACCTCATTCCTATGCAGGTTACATCCACCTCTTTTTTTGCACTCATTTGTGAAAAAAAAAATCCTCAAAAGAATTGTCTATAATTGCTTTCCCCAAGTCCTCTTCTCCCAGTCACTTTTTAATTACTAGGGTTATACAATTATGCTTTTATCCCATCACTTCACCAAACGTTCATTATGAATTTCATCAATTACTTTCACAGTTACTAAATCCAATGGTCATCAGTCTTCATTTTAATTGACCTATCAGTAGGCTTTAATACAATCAATCAATCTTTCCTTCTTGCTATAAATTTTCCACTTGGCTAAACTCTTGGTTTAGATGTTCCTTCTCAGTCTCCTTTTGTTTTAGTTTCCTAGGCTGCTGAAGTAAATACCATGAAATGGTTTGGCTAAAACAATGGGAATTTTTTTAGCTTGTGCTTTTGAGGCTAAAAGAAGGTCCCAATCAAAGCATTGCTTTCTCCCCAAAGACTGTGGCTTCAGTGGGTGGCTGCCAGTGATCCTTGTTCCTTAGTTTGTTATATGACAAGGCACATGGCAGTGTTTCTGGGATCTGCTGATGTTCAGTTTCTGTCTGCTCCATCTGTGGCTTTCTCTCTGTGTCTGACTTTCATTCTTTTATAAAGGACTGCAGGTACAGGATTAAGGATTGAGCTTCACACCTTAACTGCAGCAGCCTGATCAAAAGGTCCTACTTAATGGGTTCATACACCAGAAATGTATCAAATTTAAGAACATGTTTTTCTGGAGTACATACAGCTACAAACCACCATTCTTTTGTTTTTCCTTCCTGTCACTCTAACCTCAAAATGTTAGCTGTCATATGGCTCAGAACTTGATCCTATACTCTTCTCAACACTCATTCCCTTTGTGATATCATTCAAACTCATGGCTTTTAAATAACATATCCAGATGCTGATGACTACAAAATTTATATTTCCAGCCTAATCCACTCTCCTGAACTTCAGGCTTCTATGTGCAACAGCCTATTCAACATTTCAGTTTGTGTATCCAAAGGACATCACATACTAACATTTCAGTTATTGGAAGCTTCAATCTTCCATTTACTTGCATCAAATGCCCTGTGTCACCCTTTACTACTCTCTTTCTCTCGTGTTTCATATCTAATACATCTAGAAATCTTGTGACACTAAAAAAATTCACAATCAGACCACTTCTTACCACTCAATTCCAAGATTCCATCATCTCTCTCCCTTGAATTATGCTTTCTATCTTTCCCTCTGTACAGGCTATTCTTAGTAAAGCAAGCAGAATGATACTTTCAAATGTAATTCAAATCATATTACTACTCTGTTTAAAACTCCCCAATGTCTCCTCCCATTTCACATAGAGTCAAAACCAATGTTCATACGATGGCCCCCAGGCTCCTTCATGATCTGATCTCCCAGTTGCTATATTATGTCATCTTCTACTACTTCTCCTCACTCACCACACCCCAGACACATTGGTATCCTTGAAAATGCCAGAAAAGCTCCCAGATTAGGGCCTTTATGTTGGCTGTTTTCTTTGCCTGGAACACTTTTTACTACCTGGCCAAATTCTTCCTCCTTTTAAGCCATTGCTCAAATTTTATTTATATTTTAAGCTACCCAATCCTCTTTTCCAATTTTTACTTTCCTAGCTTCCTTTTTCTTCTTTCACATTTTTTTCCCAATGGTATATACCACCTTCTAATATATACCATGTAATTTAGTTATTTATTAGGTTCATTGTCTATTTCTTCTTACTAGAATGTAAACTCCTTGAAGGCCAGGATCTTTATCTATTTTATTTACTGCAGCATCACAAGAATGTAGAATTGCATCAGTTCACAGAAGGCACTGAAATATATTTTTAAAATAAATTAACGAGTGAATTCTTTAGGGGAAATGCAAACTAATATGAATGATTTCCAATTTCATAAGGGTAATATAACTTCAAATGAAACATGTCTAAATGAAAACCTTCTAACTCAAAATTATGGTTTCAATTTTTTAAAATTCAAGAATGCTAAATTGGGAAACTTATTTCAGTCACTTTCCAAATGCAGTTCTGAATGAACACAAAAAGACATAGGCTATTTTTAGACTCAGAAGAAAGAGGAAATATTACCTATTTCATGACCAACTTGAAACAGGACATTCTCTGTAAGCCTGTTTTTAGAAGAGAATGGAGAATTACAGTGGAAAGTCTCATACTATGTAATTATACTTTTTAAAAAAGACAAAATCAAGAATTGATTTACTGCCCTAGTTTTTTTTAAATGTCAGTTGGTATTTATTTTAATATTTCTTCATTAACTGTAAATTCTGTTAGAACCAATGCAGTGCTTGTCTTTTTTAAAAAAGGAAGGGACTCTAAAATTGTAAAGTTAAGAGCTTAACTCTTGTTCTTTCCAAATATCCCTCAGAAATTGCAGGCTTAAAAGTTTAATTTCTATTCCCTCCAAATAGCTAAAGCTAATCATTAGAAAATCTATTGGCAACCACTTAAGGAAAAACAGAATAATAAGCAGCACGCCTTTGTGAAAAAATACCCCATGAGAACAATCTAGCTTTTCTTGCAAACCAGAATGACAGAACTGGTTGAAATAGATATAATTTATCTTGACTCAGATAGGATCATATGAGGAATGGAAATCATGACCCCAGAAAAATATGATCTGGCATGAGTGTCAGCCCCTCCTTTTAGTCAGTTTTCAGTCAGACCATAAGTGAGCTTTCTGTACATACCACTTTTTGTGGTTATGAGAAGAATTTTGTTGGAGACAGCTCATAGCCATGGTTTGGTGGCATACAATCGAAGCAGTGAGATACTCCCACAAAACCATGCTGAGGAACTGGCCAGCAGACACTGAGACCAAATGTCACAAGCTCACAAGCTCATTTCTGGTCTGCCTACAGAAGGTAGAGAAAATGATGCTTTAGGAAGAAATTCAGTGCCACAACCCATGCAGATCAACACCCCAAATGAAGTGTGTATGTGTTTTTCCTTGAAAATAAAAAGCAGTTTTCACACGTAATGTTGACCTGAAAGCCATATATTTTATGGGGTTTATGTTGACATTGTTGTTATTTCATATTTCACTTGATGGTCACATTAATGGAAAAGCATGTGTACATTAAAATCACGGGCAATTTCTAAATAAAAGAATAAGGTATTAACCACTGTATAATGGGTTTGGAGCCTAGTCAGCAAAAAAGTGGTATTCGGTTTAATTCAATTTTACGGCAAGTTTCATATTCAGAAAATGTTGCAAAAACAGAAGGAAATATGCACATAATCAAATTGAAGAATGTATGGCTTCACTAAAAAAGAAGATAGAAGATAGTGGTCACAGAGAAAACAAATAATGCAGAATATTATTTAAGGTGGCTGTGATAGCAGGAGCTTATGAACACACATGTAGGAGATAGAAGAAATTAGTTACAACCCTGGTACGAATATAAAAATGTCTTGTACACAATTTATGAGAGACATGAAAAACTTAGAATTCACAGGCATGAATTAAAATGATTAAAGGTTTGAAAATAGGCATTATGAAGACAAGTTAAATGAATTACAGCCATTATTCAGTAGAAGGAAAGATTGTGGTATGACCTCAGCCTTCGAATTTATAAAGGAATATTATGCAGATGGTGACCAGCTGTTCTCCTTCTCCGCTGAGAACTGAACCAAAGGAAATGGGTCTAAACTTTGGCTTGCTTCGATTTGGGTTAAATATGAAGTATGGTTTCCTGTCAGCAAGGATTGTAAAATACTGAACAAATTCCTGAGAGGCATTGTAGAATCTCCTTCCCTGGATATCTCTTAAGAACTTAAAGTGCTTTACCATCTGCTGAGAAGGAGTTGCAGAGTAACAAAGCAGGAGAAGAGGCAATAACTCAAAACCCTCTTTGTGAGTCAATACAATCAGACATGCTACTTCCACCCAAGTAGGATTCCATGTTGTGGTGGTGGTGGTTGTGGTTGTTGTTGTTGTTGTTGTTGTTGTTGTTGTGATGTCTCAGTGATTGAGGATTTTACTCACACCAGTGCGATTTCCTTCTGAAGGTGAAAACCTTCCCTTCTGCTTTATTAATAAATATATGTGGCTCATTTTTACTGGCCTCTAAAAGCAGTTCAGCCTTGCAGGACATGCTTAGGCATAACTAAATGTTGCATTGTTTGTCACTTAAGAGGAGAAGTTATAAGAGCTGGTGGGTTTTGTCCTAGTATTTTTATAACCCTATAGCTCCAGTAAGGTTTCTAGGAGACCTGGACCAGCTTATTTTTATCTGGTGAAAATATTTCAACTGCCAATAAAACAGAGGCTTGAACCTGGCTCACAACAAAAAGGATTCGCTGTGTTTTATCTTCACTTTATGTGTTTTTGAACTTTTATATTTCTTTTGGAAGAAGAGAAGCTAAAACCTATCTCTTATGTCCCTGAATGTAGGAATTTAGCTCCATGGATCCCTTCTTTTTATCTGAGGTAATCAGACAAAATAAGTTAGTATGAGGTTCTTAGTTCATGCATGCGTATGCAGGAAAATAGAGAGTTTATGTCAGTTCTAAACTTCCTAAGAAGTAAATACAAATATACTATAGTTCTTATTGTTTTTACAGATTAGTTTTTATATAATAAATAAATTTGTTTTGTGTAATTTATGACTTAAAAGCCAATTATTATGGCTATAAGAAATCTCTATACCTGTTTACCTTACATTTTGAGAAATTAATAATTTGCTATTTTGTAAAGTATATCCCAAATAAATCAAGTAATTTGGCCAAGACTACATGTAACTATTTCTAGGTTGGAGAAGTCAGAACTAGCACTTAGGAACCTTTCAAATGGAAGTTTGCCTAGAACTCCTTGTCTCAGGGAATACATCCTCTATCAAACTTTACAAAAGTGATTTTCGCCCCTACCTCCCCTCCCCTTCTCTCCCCTCCTTCCTCCCCTCCCCTTTTCTTTCCTTCCCTACCCTTCCCAGTAAGAAGATGCAAAAGATGCCTGAATTTAATCATGAGGAAATAGAGAAACCACAAACAAGGAGTATTTTACAAAATAATTGGCCATAATATTCAAAAGTGTCAGCACTATGGAAGTCATGCAAAGACTAAGGATTGTTTCAGATTAAGGAGACTAAAGAGACATAATGATCAAATGCAACACATGATTCTGGGCTACAGTTTTTGTTATAAATGACTTTATTAAGATGATATTCTCTTGGCTGAGCTTATAACTTTATTGTAAGTCTCAGATTTTTTTTCTAAGTGCCAATCTTTCCCTTTACAGTTTGTGGTTTGGGGGCTTGTTTAAGAAATTTTTCCTACTCTGATGACATGTAGATAGTCTCAAATTTTCTAAAAGCATTGGGTTTTGTGTATGGCGTTAGATAGAAGGAAATTGTTTTTTCAATATGAATGTCCAATTGATAGAAAAAGCCTGCATACTGAAAAGCCCACCTTTCCCTGACGTACAGTGGCACATAGGTAATATATTGAGTATGCACAAATGAAAGGATTTATTTCCAGGTCTGTACTCTGTTCTATTGGATACTTTTTTTTTCCATCCATGTGGCAATACCTCCGCTGTCTTAATTAGCATGGCTTTAAAATAAATGTTAATGCCTGGTTTAAAAAATAATGCTTAAGATGAGGTACTAGAATTATTAGGAGGTTGTATGCTGTAGTGATAATAGCATAGGTATTGTTCTAACTCTATGGAGGACTAGAAAATCCATATAAATGCTGGATAATCTACAAAAACATATTTTTAAATCTTTTTTTATTTTGAAATAATTAGAAACTTAAAGAAAAGCTGCAAATCTAGTACAAAGAATTCCCATATATACTTTGCCCCGTTTCCCAATTGCTAGCATTTTATACCTTAGCTTTTTCATTCTCACTTTTTTACATATGGATACCGAATTGATACATACACAGACACACACACACACACACACACATTTATATCTACCACTCCATTCTCACACAATACCTTCAGGATTCTTTTTCTAGCCTTCCCCTTTCCATATTTGAATCCCTCTTCTCCAATAGCGAGAAACCTGCTTCCCACTCTCTTCAGTATATTTACATATTGTCTCAATCCCCCTTTGTAATCATGCTCCCTAACCACACAAGCTGCTGCCTCATCTGCAGCCCCACTGCTCCTGATCATGCAGTCACCTCCTCAAGCCCAGCTCCACCAAACAGGCTGTGTGTGCCAGCCAAATCCTTGGCTCCAACTTCACTGAAATGCCAATGACCTTGGCGCTAGTCCCACCAGCCTACTGCCTCCAAAATATTCACCAAGAGTTGAAACCAAGTGTAAGCAAACACCAGAAAAGAGTTAGAATTGAAGTTGAGCAAGGGACTCTACAGTATCGGCTACAGTTCACCTCTTTGAGTATCATACCTTTTATCCCGTACTTGTATGTGCAAACAATACCAATAGCAATAATATACTTCCACTTAATATGATAAAAATTTTCCTATACAAATGCACTCTAACTCATCTTCTCAACAAGAATGGCGAAATAGTGTCCCATCAGTCTCTGTAATTATATTTGAGTATTGTACATGTTAAGAGATAATTCTTACAAGTTTCTTGCATTTCTGAACGCTTGAGAGTGAGACACTGTCTGACCTTTGTTCCAGACTATCCTTTCAAGGATGTCCTGGATATCAGAACTTTCACAGCTCTTGATGGTTTTTGGCAACAAGGATGGGATGATGATAAAAATGTGGCTTTTGGGAAGAGGAAGGAAGAGAGCCTCCCAGGCTAATTGACAAGATTTGAGGGAAGCATGCTGATCAAATTATACGTTCAGTTGGGCAATAAATGGTCTCTCCTTTGTTGCCTGTTAATAAGTAGGAATTAGGGAGGTGGTTACAGATTGAATAATGGGAAGTATGTTCAAAGACAGCTGCCAGGATGGTGCTCTGGTTGTTGCTTGCTATCCTCTGGACAAGAATACTTCCTTACCAATCTTATTAGTCAAACTCAGACCTGTCCCATTGTAAAAACTGGTACTCAGATTCAACCTGGGTGGTCATTGTTTCCACCCCCTTCAGACAACAGCTTAAGACAGACTTCTACACTGAGTATAAAAGAAAGGAAACGTGTGACTCCTAAAGGCAGAATCCAGGAGAATTACAAGAACTTTGGTAGGTTCACTTTGAAGCTGGGGGGTGGGATCCCTAATGCTTGTTAAGGATGAATGGCAATAGCCGGACAATCTTATAAATCATCCACTCTTGCAATCTATCAAGCCAACATTAGGCCCGCTTTGAGATGACAATAACAGGTCTAAGAGATTTCATACAGTGGATTCTGGCTGCGATGAAGGAAACTAATAGCTTCCTTTGTGAAGCTTGTGGGTGAAGTTCTTTGACTCAATATACTGTTGTTGCTGCTTCTACATATGAATTTAGAGTGGGAATTGATGTGCTATATGTTTTTACTTCCACATCCCCTAAGTACTAGAGGAGGTTCTCGCCATTGGGAGAACGTGCTAGTGGGACACAGATATTGTTCCCCAGCCTGCCAATGTGTCCACATGCCAGTGGTCAAATGGATACAATATTAAATCCTGGAGAAGAAAAGAAATCACAAACCTAAGGACTTAAAGGCAGAATGGATAGTAATTGATGCAATATCTCAATGCAATAATCCTGTATGGCCAATAAAAGGCTTTCTGGGAGCTGGAGGCTTACAGTGGATTATCACAGCTGAATTCATTTGTTGCTCCTATAACTCCAGTTGTTCCAGACATTGTGACTATAATTGAATCCATGTCAGATTGATGGCACTTGATAGATCATCTTGCACATTACCAATACCTTCTTGGCTTCATCAATGGTGCTATTCACATTCAGATGGCAACACCTCCAATACAATACACATTAGTAACACTTCCTCAGGGGTGCCTTAACTGATATATGCCACCAGTGCAATTCAGAATTTAGCACCATGCCTCTAATCTCTGATGTTCGTTCTTTTCAAGAATTTATATAATTAACAGCTTTGGAAGACAGAGATAGTGTCTCTTCCAAAGCAAAGGGCTTGTATGCCTGCTACTCATTATAAAAGATTCAGGTTCACAAAACTCAGGTTTCCTTTCCTGTAACACAATGCACTGCATGTGCAGGTGTCATCTGACCCTCTTTGAGTTACCTTGAGGGAATTGGGGCTGAAGGAACCAGCACAATAAACTGCTGATATTCTGGTTACTGCTACTGGTGTGTAGTAACTGTCCTTCATCTGTGACTCAGGAGGTTTGCATCTTCTCCCATCAGCCATGAAACTATGGCAGGTTAATTTGTCAGCTTACAAATAGGATAAATCTCATACGTGTCATTGTTGACAATTCATTCTTCCACCAGCTTCATTTATAATCACATATTAATATCTTGTACCACATAGGTTAATTTATTAATTTAACCATCAACCATGCTAATAAAACAATAGGGAGAAAAAAGAAAGGGAGAAAATGGAATTGGTTACATGTAGTATATAGATAATAAATTAATGAGACTTGGATAACTACTATAGTTCTCATTTCTAAAACCAATCATAAGTCTAAAATTTATATTTATGATTTCTTTCTCCAATATTCATTTTACATTCTGCTTGCCCTTGGTTGTACTTTAGTAAATCAGGGCTCATGACTTACTGTGATGAGTCAAATGTACATTGTGTCATATTTACACAATGGAATCCATCTCTCAAAATGGATGAAACTCAAAGATATAAGCACTGATGAAAAAGTCACAGGAGAAGGCACTAAGTGTGTTATCATTTATAGTAAAGCTTAACAATAAATATTTTGAGATAATGTGCATATAATAAACTATAATGACAAGAAAAGGAATGATACAAATCATAAATACGTACATCAGAAAAGTATTACGTCTGGGAAGAAAGGTGGATTTTTTCACTAGCCTTTAAGAGTTATGTGATGGTTCTAATTGCTGGGCTCAATGGAGTGCAGAGGTGTTTGGTTTTTTAAAAATATTTTCTAATGCATGAATTTTCTTTAACACAAGAGAGATACTCAAAAAGCTAACTGAAGTGGGCATATGGCCAACCTGAGCAGAACCAACTTAAATAAGCTGTAAAGCTTCCCAATATGTGCTGGCTGAATGGGTTCTGATCAATACTTATTCTTACATATGTACCACATGTGTCACAATTCAGGAGGAGGCAGCAGTGTTTTGTACCAGAAAGACTTGGCTTTAAATCTTGGCTTTGTGACTCACTGAGATGACCTTAGAAAAATTTGTCACTCAAAACTTGATTCCTTCATTGTATACATTGTATACTTCTTATAAAGTTATATAAAAGTTAAATATCACTAATCCCTGGCCCATACACAAACAAACATAACTTTCAGCTTTTTGGATAAACTCATTTATTGCTTTATAATTGTTTTTTATAACAGAGCCAAAGATTTTCTTAGCCATGGAAATATTATATTATAAAATTTTATTATAATGGGTGATTGAATAGCTATAACATTTAGTTTTGCCCTTGATCATTTCCACTAAGAACATTTTCCTCCTTAAGACGCAAGACACTTGAACCATTTTTCCACCTTTGATACAGGTTCTTGAGCTTGCTGTCATTTTTGCTATCTTTTTTTTTTTGGTAAATGGAATTATTTTTCAGGTATAGCAAAGCAATGTGCATGTTGTACAAATCCACTGAGACAACTCTTGGTAATTGATATAAGATGAAATTTTATTAACTTTTAATATTTATATCCATGAGATATGCTTATATATGTAAAAATAACTTTGATAATCGCTATGTTATATTAAGTTCATGCTATGGATAAAGCATACTCACCCTATGCACTGTATTTATTTATATGTGATATTTAATCTTATCAACAATCATAATCAATAACACCATTGTCCCTTTTTATATAGATCAGTTAATTGTTAAATGAGGAGTTATTTGTCAAACGTTACACAGCAAACCTAAAACTCAAACACAGATCCATCTTATTCTTCCACTGTGCTATGTTGTCTTTTATTTCAAGTGTGCATTTCGGGAGCCATGTAAATGCTTAAATAGCCAAGACTTTGGAGATGTGTCAATATATAATCTTCTTGGGACCATAAGGGCAGATCATTCCTCTTTGCTTAGAACCAAAGGTTTCCCCCAGAGGAAATGGTTCTTCCCTTTATCAACATCTGGTAAGTGATAAATCTTGGGGCAGAAATGAGAACAAATGAGACAAACTCTAGACTGATATGAAAAACATTTCCTCTTTTTTTCTGGGACTGGAATTGGATTTGAGCCATTCTCCAAAGAAGGAAGTGGCATAAGCTTCCCCAATTGTGTGGAGCAAGGTAGGAAGTTGATCTCATACAAAGGAAGCCTTGGGCTAATCTGTGCTAGTGAAATAATTATGATCAGTCTCTGCAAATCACGCCTTCTCATTTCCCCTAAATTGTCAAGGGAAAATTCAAGTCTGATCTGTCGTGCTGAGAGAAATTGGAGATTGGAACATGGTAGCCCAGAGGAGTAGAGTAGCTACCACACAATGCCAGCAGAGGCATTGTGACAAGACAAAGGAGCTACAGTGGAGAAAGTTTTCCTAAGTACAAATGTGGCGATCAGTGGCATATTCTCAGAAACAATTTACAGGTGCTTATTTCTGTCAACAAAGCAAATGTCATCATGCTGTTAAAATGAAATGCAGGTGATCGGGGAGGGGGAGGGGTGGGGGAGTATGGTATGTATGAATTTTTTTCTGTTTTCTTTTTATTTCGTTTTCTGAATAGATGCAAATGTTTCAAGAAATGATCATGATGATGAATATGGAACTATGTGATGATATTGTGAATTACTAATTATATATGTAGGACGGAATGCTAAAAAATTACGAATGTTTGTGTTTGTTTGGTGTTTTTTGGTATTTAAAAAAATTTTAATCAATTTAAAAAAAGTCATCATGGTTTCTGAGTTTACATACTTTAAACTCAGAAAATCCATCTTCCATAAAATATTGGGAGACAGTTTCAATTCTCCTGGAAAGGCAGACTTGTCCAGTCAGTGTATTATTTCCCAGACTGCATTCTGAAGCTCACTGTTTCAGATCACAGTCACATTCATATATTTACCCCAAAATGTGTTTCTGATCGACTGCATTTAGAAAACAACTGTAAACTTTATCCTCTTCTTCACATTCATAATTAGCAAATTAAAGGCTTTGAGAAATAGCAGTAAAGAAATCAGTTTAACTTCTTTGAGCAAGAATTTTCCAAATTTATTTGAGAATAAAGCACTCTTGTAGTTGAATATTTACTAACATTCTTTGGAAGAATCTTCCTGGTTTGAGAAGTTTCACTTCCTCCTTTGGAGGTGTGTTACACATTAGCTATGAAGCATATTAGCTTCGGATACAGGTAAAATGAGGTTTGAAGTCCGACTCTTCTAAATACCGGTTGGGTGGCTTCGGTCAAGTTATGTGGCTTTCCCAAGCCTTAGTTTCTTCATGTGTAAGAGCAAGATGAAATTGGTGTCATGATATTTATGAAAGAATTAAATATAAAATAATGCATGTAAATCATGTGCAATAGTGATCAGCGTGCAGTAAACCCTCAATAAATGGTATGTACTATAGCTATTATTATTTTTTTCTCCTAAGAATCAACCTTTAAAAATATTTCTTCTCATTTGTTTTTGTCTTTAAACTTTTAGGCCCTACTTTGAATTCAAGTTCGAGTATCATGATTCCTTTCATCCTCGAGCCCATTACACTGGCCTCCAAGTCCTATTAATGGGCAAATCTGTTGGGTGTCGGTCCATTTCTCAGGATCCAGGCAGTAAAAAGTAAAACCCATGAACATTTTAAGCCTTTCATGTCAGCTACTTTGCTAACCTCATCTCAATGAAATATACACATATTTTTTTAAATATGCTTTTTTACAAAAATAATTTTAGATTACTATAGCACATAGCTTGAGATCAAAATATTCACTACCAGCTTCTATATATATTTGAGGACATTGCATTTTCGTCCTTTTTCTTTTAATTAGAGAGGTTATAGGTAACAGAAAAGTCATGTTAAAAAAAAACAGCATTCCCTTGGGTGCACGGGTGGTTCAGTGGTACAATACTTGCCTCTTATATGTGGAAGACCCGGATGCAATTCCCAGCCCATGCACCCTTCCCCCCAAAAAATACAGCATTCCCACATATGCCCTATTGTTTTCACTGTGCATTTCTTTGTTACAATTGATAAAAAATAGACTGTCAACTGTGGTCCATAGTTTACATTAGATGTATATTTTCCCATATCCCACCCAATTATTAACACCTTTTATTAGGGTTGTACATTAGTTATAATTGATGAAAGAATCCTCTTATACTTGTACTATTAACTATAGTCTATCATTTACAATAGGTTCAGTGTGCTATACAGTCTCATGTTTTGTCTCCTAATTTTTACTCTAGTAACATCTATGACCTAAAATTTCCCCTTTTAACAACATTCTCATATATAATTCAGGGCTACTCATTTCACTCCCAATAATGTGCATCCAATCACCACCATCCAATTCTAAAGCTTTACAATCAACCAAAATAGAAAGTCTATACAAATTAAGCATCAGCTCCCATTCTCCATCCCCAATCTATCCCCTGGTAACCTATGTTCTTGATTCTAGCTTATGGGTTTGCTTATTATAATTAGCTCATATCAGTGAGATCATACAGTATTTGTCCTTTTGTATGTGGCTTATCTCACTCAGCATAATGTCCTCAAGTTTCATCCATGTTGTCACATGCATCAGGACTTCATTTCTTTTTAAGGCTTAATAGTATTTCAACACATATATATATATATATACCACATTTTTTTTACCCAATCCTCAGCTGATGGAAACGAGTTGTTTCAATCTTTTGGCAATGGTGAAACTCTGCTATGAGCATTGGTGTACAAATATATGTTCAAGTCCCTGCTTTCAAAGGTCCTGGGTATATACCTAGTTGTCGGATTGCCATATAGTTATTCTATAGTTGGGTTTCTAAGCAATTGCCAAATTGTCTTCCACAGCTTCTGCACCACTTTCCATTCCCACTAGCAATGATTGAATGTTCCTATTTCACCACATCCTCTCCAACACTTGTAATTTTCTGTTTTTTCATAATAGCCATTCTAGTGGGTGTGAAATTATATTTCATTGTGATTTTGATTTGCATTTCCTTAACAGTTAGTGATGCTCAACATCATATATCATACCCAAATATGTTTTGCCATTGAATAGGTTGTCTTTTCACTTCCAAGACAAAATCCTTTGATGCACAAAAGTTTTTAATCTTGAGGAGGTCCCATTTATCTATTTTTTCTTTCATTTTTTGGGTGTAAAGTCTAAGAAACCATTGCCTAACACAAGATCCTGAAGATGCTCCCCTACATTTTCTTCTAGTTCCATAGTCTTGTCTCTTATATTTAGGTCTTTGATCCATTGTGAATTAATTTTTGTATATAGTGTGAGATAGGGTCCTCCTTCATTCTTTTGCATATGGAGATCCAGTTTTCCAGCACCATTTGTTGAAAAGATTATTTTTTCTTAATTAAATGGACTTGGCAACCTTATCAAAAATCAGTTCAGGTGGGGAATGGTGCAAGGGTAGTTCAGTGGTAGAATTCTCGTCCACCATGTGGGAGACCTGGGCAATTCCCAGCCCATGCACTTCCCAAACAAACAAAGAAACCAACAAAAACAAACAAACAAAAAATTCAACAAATGGTGCTGCAATAACGGGATCCTCAGGTGGAAAAATAATGAAATATGACCCCGCCATAGAGCACACCAAAAAAAAAAAAAAATCAATTGGTCATATATATATGAGAGTCTTTTTAAGAACTCTTTTATTCCATTGGTCAATATAGCTATCTTTGTATCAGTTCCAGTGTGTTTTGACCATTGTATCCTTGTAATATGCTTTAAAGTTAGGAACTGTGAGTCCTCCAATTTCATTCCTCTTTTTCAAGGTGTTTTGGCTATTAGGCGCCCCTTATTTTACAAAGAATCATTGGCTTTTCCATTTCTGCATAGTAGGCTGTTGGAATTTGGATTGAAATTGCATTGAATCTGCAAATCATTTTTGGCAGAATTGACACCTTAATGGTATTTAGCCTTCCAACCCATGAACTTGAATATCCGTAAATTTAACTAGGTCTTCTTTGATTTTATTTAGCAGTGTTTGTAGTTTTCTGTGTTCAGTTTTCCTTTGCTTTGCTGGTTAAATGTATTCTTAGATATTTGATTCTTTTAGTTCCTATTGTAAATGGAACTTTTTTCTTGATTTCCTCCTCAGACTGCTCATTAGTAGTGCATAGTAATGCTGATTTTTGTGAGTTGATCTTGTACCCTGCCACTTTGTTGAATTCTTTTATCAGTTCTAGTAGCTTCATTATAGTTTTTCGGGACTTTCTAAATATTGGATCATGCCATCTGCAAATAGTGAAAGTTTTACTTCTTCATTTCCTATATGGATGCCCTTTATTTTTTTTCATGCTTAGTTATCCTGGCTAGAACTTTCAGTACAATGTTGGATAAGAGTGGTTGACAACAGGCATTCTTCTTTTGTTCTAAACTTACGAGGGAAAGCTTTCAATATTTCACCATTGAATATGATTTCTTTCCCTCTGCCTGCATTGAGGTTAGTTTGCTGTTCTTTTTCTAGTTACTGCAGGTGTGCAGTTAGGTTTTTGATTTTAGCTCTTTCTTCTTTTTTAATGTAAGCATTTAGGGCTACACATTCCTTCTCTGCAGTACCTTTGCTGCATGCCATAAGTTTTGATATGCTGTGGTCTCATTTTCATTTGTCTCAAAATATTTACTGATTTCCCCTTGTAATTTCTTCTTTGACCCACTGAATGTTTAAGGGAGTGTTATTTAACTTTCATATATTTGTGAAATTTCCAGTTCTCTGCCTGTTATTGATTTCCAGCTTCATTCCATTACGATTAGAGAAGATGTCTTATATAATTTCAATCTTTTTAAATTTATTGAAACTTCTTTTGTGATCCAACTTGTGGTCTATCTTGGTGAGTAATCCATGTGCACTTGAGAAGAATGTATATCCTGCTGTTTTGAGGTGCAATGTTATGTATATGTCTATTAGGTCTAGTTCATTTATCATACTATTTAAGTTCTCTGTTTCCTCATTGATCTTCTGTCTGGATGTTCTACCCAATGATATAATGGTGTATTGAGGTCTCCCGCTATCATTGTAGAGGTGTCAATCTCTCCCTTAACTTTTACCAGTGTCCGCCTCATAAATTTTGGGGCTAGGTGCATAAATAATTATGATTGTTATTTCTTCTTGGTGGATTTCCTCTTTTATTAGTATATAGTGTCCTTTTTTGTCTCTTATTACAGTTTTGCTTTCGAAGTCTATTTTGCCCAATATTAGTAAAGCTATCCCAGCTCTTTTTTGGTTACTATTTGCATGGAATATCTTTTTCCATCTTTTCACTTTCAACTTGTTTGTGTCTTTTTGTCTAAGGTGAGTATCTTGTAAACAACACATAGTTGGTACATGCTTTTTTTTACCCATTAAGCCCATCTGTGTCTTTTGATTGGGGAGTTTAAAACAGTATTATTAATGTCTTTTGGTTTTTAGATGTCATATCTTTCTTTTGTCTTTCTTTTCCTTTATTGCAACCTTCTTTTCTGTATAGTTGATGTTTTGTGACATATCTGACTGATACCTTTCTCATTTTTGTTTCTGTATATTAAAAAAATACTGTTTGTGGTGGGCCTGGGGTTCATATTGCACAAACTACATCCATAATCTACTAATGTGAAAAGATACCAATTTAGCTTCAATAACATACATCATCTCTGCTTCTGTATACCTCTGTTCTCCCACTTTATATTGTTTTCGTCCCATTTTACCATTTTATATTTTTCATGTCTGTTATTAGGAAATATACCTTTTGCTTGTTCAGTTGTATTCTGACTGATAGGAATCAAAGAGTAGAGTTGTACATTGAAGATTCGGTACAATCGGGTTTTGTGTTTAACCTTTCAGTTACCTTTACTGATGATCTTCATTTCTTCACAGAACTTCAAGCCTCTCTCTCCTGTCTTTTCCTTCCAACCTACAGAACTCCCTTTCATATTTCCTGTAGGACAGCTCTCTTATTGATGAACTCTCAGTTTCTGTTTATCTGTGAATATTTTAATCTCTCAGTTTTGAAAGACAGTTTTGCCAGATAAAGAACTTTGGGCTGGCAGTTTTATCTCTTTCAGTACCTTAAATATATCATGCCACTACCTCTTGTTGGCATGGTTAGTCTTATTGAAGACCCCTTGATTGTGATGAATCACTTTTCTTTTGCTGCTTTTCAGAATTCTCTATCTTTGGCATTTGGCACTCTGATTAGTATGTATCTCAGAGTAGGTCTATTTGGGTTTATTCACTTGGTATATGTTATACTACTTGGACATATATATTTATGTCTTTCATAAGAGTTGGGAATTTCTTTTTAACTTTTTTGTTGCATAGTATAACATATATACAAAGCAAAGAAATAAAAAAGCAATAGCTCTCAAAGCACTCTTCAATAAGTAGTTACAAGACAGAACCCAGAGTTTGCATGGGCTACCATGAGATCCTGTCAGAATTTTCCTTCTAGCAACTCCAGAATATAGGAGGCTACAAGGCTAAATATTTTTTTATCATCACAATCGACTTTATTTCCTTCTTTTTTTGTGAAAAATAACATATATACAAAAAAGCTATAAATTTTAAAGCACAGCACCACAATTAGTTGTAGAATATATTTCAGACTTTGACATGGGTTGTGATTCCACAATTTTAGGTTTCTATTTCTAGCTGCTAGATAATAGTGGAGACTAAAAGAGATATCAATTTAATGATTCAGCATTCATAATAATTTGTTAAATGCTATCTTCTCTGTATAACTCCACCATCACCTTTGATCTTTCCATCCCTCTCTTTAGGGGTGTTTGGGCTATGGTCATTCTAAATTTTTCATATTGGAAGGGTCTGTCACTAATATGGGGTAGGGAGATGGAACTCTCTGATGTTCTGAAGAGCTTGGGCTAGGTTTCAGGACTTATCTGGACTAGGGAGCCATCTGGAGGTTGTAGGTTTCTTGAAAGTTACTCTAGTGCATGGAACCCTTGTGGAATCTTGTATATTGCCCTAGATGTTCTTCAGGATTGTTTGGAATGGTCTTGGTTGGGCGTTGGCACATTATGATAGGTAGCAAGGTCTACCTGAAGCTTGCATAAGAGCAACCTCCAAATTAGCCTCTCGACTCTATTTGAACTCTCTGCCACTAATACTTTATTAGATACACTACTTTCCCCCCTTTTGGTCAGGATGGAACTGCTGTCCCCATGGTGCCAGGGCTGGATTCATCTCTGGGAGTCATCTCCCATATCGCCAGGGAGACTTTCACCCCTGGATGTCATATCCCACGTGAGGGGAAGGGCAATGATTTCACTTCCAGAGTTGGGCTTAGAGAGACTGAGGCCACATCTGAGCCACAAAAGAGGTCATCCAGAAGTAACTCTTAGGCATGCCTATAGGTAGTCTAAGTTTCTCTGCTACCTACATAAACTTCACAAGAATAAGCCTCATGATTGAGGGCATGGCCTATTGATGTGGGTGTCCCTAAAGTTTGACACAGTATCAAGGGATTCCCTGATGTTAAGGTTTAATAGTTCCATAGTCTTTTTCCCATCCCTCAGGGGACTTTGCCAATACTTTTTGATTATCTGCTTAATATATCTAGGATGTATCCAGGCATTACAATAATCTATACAGGATTAAAGGATCTCTTTCTTACTCTGGGATCCCTGTGTTTCAATTGTTCAAAAGAGCTATACAGATAGGTTGAATTAAAATTTGCACTACAGAAAATTTCAGTTTCAGATCAAATAAACTTTTCTTCCATCGGTCTCAAAGAGCATGTGTGGTTCTAAAATATAGCCACTGTCTTCCTTACCTCTGTGTTCTGAATTACTTTAACCCCAACCTGTTCAGCTTCATTCTTATCTCTAAATATCAGGTTATATATATAAAACAGCCTCTGAAAATCCAGAAATAATGATCATCACTCTGGACTTAATGTGTCTGCTCTAAAAGCTTACAATCTAGGCCCCTGTTTTTCCTTTTAAGCATTTTCTAAAGATGGCCATACCATTCTCCTTTTGTTTCTTGCTTATTTTGTCTCACCGAATGTCCCACATGTTCATTCCCAACGTTGCATGCCTCATGACTTTGTTCCTTTTTGTAGCAGCAGAACCTTCGTTCATAAGTATACATCATCAATCATCAATCTACTTCTCTGTCAGTGCATCCTTCAGCCACCTGCATTCATCAGGCATCACGCAGAGGGCCCAAAGTCCACAGTCCATCAACATTCTCAATTTTAGTTAATTTCATTTTTCCCAAGAGAAAGAAAACCAATAAACATACCGTCGCCAAATAAGAAATCTAAACCTCCTCTTGTCTCTCCTCTTATTTACCTCTGCTATTTCTGTGGTAGTGCTGATGGTTTCCTTTTGAACATAATTAATAACATGCAAGAGCAGTTTTCCCTCTGTACCTTGGACTTAAACACTGTTTATTCAAGAATCATTCTTTGAAGTAATCTTGCAAGAACTAATTCATATTTCATGTGTTAATCAGTAGGACACATAAGTCTATACAACCCCTTTCAATCTTGTTAATCTTCAATATGGTAATAATACTTATAGACCCACTAGAGAGCCACCTTCATGCCTATCTATTTCCTTACATTGGAATTCAACCTCATTAGCTAACGGTTCACCCATCTCTAGTTTCTATGTATCTCTAAGACCTCTAAATTCTGTATTATAAGCCTCTGATTAAACCTTTATGCTGGTCATAAAAGTGGGACCATATAGTTTCGATCCTTTGTGTCTGGCTAATTTCACTCAGCATTATGTCCTCAGGGCTCAGCCATCTTGTCATGTGCTTAAGGATGTCATTTTGTTTTACTGCTGCATAATATTCCATCTTATGTATATACCATATTTTGTTGATCCACTCGTCTTTTAAAGGGCAATTAGTTTGTTTCCATCTTTTGGCGATTGTGAATAATTCTGCTATGAACATCAGTGTGCAAACATCTGTTTGTGTTGTTGCTTTCAGCTCTTCTGGGTATATACCAAGTAGTGCTATTGCTGGGTCATAGGGTGCTTTAGTTTGCTAGCTGCTGGAATGCAGTATACCAAAAATCGAATGGTTTTTAAAAGGAGGAATTTAATGTTACTAATTTACAGTTCTAAGGCTGAGAAAATTAAAACTAGTCTATAGAAATGTCCAATCTAAGGCACCCAGGAAAAGATACCTTGATGTAAGAAGGCCGATGAAGTTCAGGGTTACTCTCTGAAGTGGAAAGGTACATGGTGAACACAGTCAGGGTTTCTCTCTCAAGTGAGAAGGCACATGGCAAACATGGCATCATCTGTTAGCTTCCTCTCCAGCTCCCTGTGTTTTCCTTCTTCATCTCCAAAAGTCGCTGGCTGGTAGACTCTGCACCATGGTTCTCTGGTGTTTTTTTGTTGTGGCTTTTTCATGGCTCCGTCATTCTTTTCTGCTCTCTCTGAAATTCTCTTTTATAGGTTTCCAGTAATCAAGACCCACCTAGAATGGGTGGAAACACACCTCCACCCAATCCAGTTTAACAACCACTCTTTATTGAGCCACATCTCCAGGGAGATAATCTTATTAAGATTTCAAACATACAGTACTGAATACGGATTAGAAGAAACAGATGCCTTTACAAAATGGAATTAGGATTAAAACATGGCTTTTCTAGGGTACATGCATCCTTTCAAACTGGCACATTCCACCCTCTGGACCTAAAAAAGACATGTTTTTTCCCCATATACAAAATACATTAATTCCATCATAATATCAGAACTCCTCAAACCATTTCAGTAGCAATACAAATGAAATACAAAGTTAAAAATAGTACAAACTCTTATCAAAATTAGTTAAGGCATGGTCTGTTCTAAGGCAAAATTATCCTCTGGCTCTGTACCTTTGAAACTCAGAACAACTTATTTGTTGCCAACATACAAAGGAAGAACAGTCATAGGATACATGTACTCCATGGGGAGTAAGGAACACAGGGGTCACCGGACCCATACAGCTTCAAAAACCTGCAGGGCAAAGTCCATTAGATTCCAAAGCCTGAGAGTCATTTATCTTTGGGATATTAGAAAGCAGCAGTCCCACCCCTTCCAAGTGCCTATGCAGAGGCCCGCCTCTCTCTGAACACAACCTTGGGGGACCCTGGGGAGACCACCTTTTTCTTGGCTCCACCCTCTCCAAGCATCAGGTCTGCACCTGGGCTCTCTGCCATCTCCGGGGCACTTGTTCAACCCCTTCATGTGGTGGCAGCCAGGCTCTCCCCAAACCCCAAGAACTGTGCTGCACCCTCTCCAAAGCCTGAGGCAGGCCGACTCTTCCACTGCAATGGGGGGGAAGGCCCACTCTCTACCTTCGGGGCAAACTCACCCTCTCCACGTCCACTCTCCTGGCCTAAGGCTGCTTGACTTTAGACCCCAGCCTCCTTGGCTTTTCCTCTGAAGTTATTTTTCCTCCAATGTGTCCTTTCTCTGTCCCTCTCAGTCCTGACTGGTAGTGGTTCTCTTTATACAGATCTCATAACACTCTCATTGGCTTTATATGCAGTAGCCTTGGATCATGTCCATCAGACATAAGGAGTTTTCACAAATCCTTCCTGGAAAACTCCATCTCCAATCTTAGCTTTCTCTGAAATGGCTGACTCGTTCCATATTTGGCCAAATCCACATGTGGGGCACCACTCTCTAGGATCTCCCCTCCTAGAAACCCAGAATTTTCCATGATATCAATTTCTGGTTTCTAGTACCCAAGAGTTCAGTTCTCATCTTATCTCTTTCCTGTGTCATTTCACTATAAACTTTGAGGAGAAACTAGGCTGCACTTTCCACATTTAATTAGGAAATCTCTTCTGCTAAATATCCAAGTTCATGGCTTTTAAAATTTGCCTTCCAGCCAAAGCCACTAGTCAACTTTGCCAGATTATCTGACATTTTAAAATGAGGATCACCCTCCTTCCAGTTCACAATAACACATGCCTCATTTCTGTCTACAGCCTGGTCAAAGGTACCTTTAGAGTCCACATTTCTACCAACATGCTCTTCAAAGCATTCTAGGTCTTCTCTGTCAAGCTTCTCACAGCTCCTCCAGATTTAAAAACTCATTCCAACATGATTGGCATTTGCTAACTGCAGCAGCACCTCACTCCTCTGGTACCAAAATCTGTTTAAGTTTGCTAGCTGCCAGAATGCAATATACCAGAAATGGAATGGTTTTTAAAAGGAGGAATTTAATAAATTGCTAGTTTACAGTTCTAAGGCTGAGAAAATGTCCCAATTAAAACAAGTCTATAGAAATGTCCAATCTAAGGTATCCAGGGTAAGATGCCTTGGTTTAAGAAGGCCAATGAAGTTCAGGGCTTCTCTCTCAAGTGGAAAGGTGCATGGTGAACACGGTGTCATCTGTTAGCTTCCTCTCCAGCTCCCTGGGAGGCATTTTCCTTCTTCATTTCCAAAAGTCGCTGGCTGGTAGACTCTGCATCATGGTTCTGTGGCATTCTCTGTGTGGCTCTCCTGTGGCTCCATCATTCTTTTCTTCTCTCTCTGAAATTCTCTTTTATAGGATTTCAGTAATCAAGACCCACCTAGAATGGGTGGCGACATGTCTCCACCTAATCCAGTTTAATAACCATTCTTGATTGAGTCACATCTCCAGGGAGATGATCTAATTAAAGTTTCAAATATACAGTATTGAATAGGGATTAGAAGAAACAGATGCCTTTACAAAATGGGATTAGGATTAAAACTTGGCTTTTCTAGGGTACATACATCCTTCCAAGCTGACACATAGGGCAACTCGATATTGAGTTTTCTAAGGAACCGCCAAACAGTCTTCTATAGAGGCTGCACCATTATACATTCCCACCAACAGTACATAAGTGCCCCAGTTTCTCCACATCCTCTCCAACATTTATAGTTTCCTGTTTGTTAAGTAGCAGCCATTCTTACAGGTATGAGGTGGTATCTCATTGTAGTCTCGATCTGCATTTCCCTTATAGCCAATGAAAATGAGCATCACTTCATGTGCTTTTGAGCCATCAGTATTTGCTCTTCAGAAAACTGCCTATTCATGTCTTTAGCCCATTTTATACTTGGGTTATTCATTATTTTGTTGCTGAGTTGTATGATTTCTTTCTATATACCGGAAATCAAGCCTTTGTCCGATATGTGATTTCCAAAATTTTCTCTCACTGAGTTGGCTGCCTCTTCACCTTTCTGACAAAGTCTGTTGAGGTGCTGAAACATTTTATTTTGAGTAGTTCCCATTTATCTATTTTGTTATTGTTGTTGCTTTGCTTTGGGTGTAAAGTTTAGGAAGCTTCCTCCTATTACTAGGTCTTGAAGATGTTTCCCTATATTTTCTTTTAGAAGCTTTATGGTGCTAGTTCTTATATTTGGGTGTTTGATCCACTTTGAGTTAGTTTTTGTGTAGGGTGTAAGATAGGGGTCCTCTTTCATTCTTTTAGCTATTGATATACAGTTCATCCATGTGCAATTATTGAAAAGACTATTTTGCCCCAGTTCAGAGGATTTGGGGGCCTTGTCAAAAATCAGCTGACCATAGATTTTGTGGTCTATTTCTGCACTTTTGATTCAATTTCATTGGTCAATGCTTCTATCTTTGTGCCATTACCATGCTGTTTTGACCACTGTGCCTTTATAATAGGTTTTAAAGTCAGGGTTTAACACCTCCCACTTCGTTCTTCTTTTTAGGATGTTTTTAGCTATTTGGGGTCTCTTCCCCTCCCAGATGAATGTGATAATTAGCTTTTCCAAATCTTCAAAGAAGGTTGTTGGAATTTTGATTGGTACTGTGTTGAATCTGTAGATCAATTTGGGGAGAATTGACATCTTAACTATATTTAGCCTTCCTTTCCATGAGCAGGGGATGTCTTTCCACCTATTTAGATCTCTTTTGATTTCTTTTAGCAATGTTATGTAGTTTTCTGCATACAACTCCTTTATGTTTTCCTAGTTAAATTCATTCCTAATTTCTTGATTCTTTTGTTGCTATTTTGAATGGAATTTTTCCCTTAACTGATCCTCAGCTAGGTCATTACTTGTGTATAGAAATGTAACAGATTTTTGCACATTAATTTTATATCTCACCAATTTGCTGAATTTGTTTATTAGCTCAAACAACTTTGCCATAGATTTCTCAGAATCTTCCAAGTATAGTATCATATCATCTTGTAAATAATGAGAGTTTTACTTCTTCCCTTCCAATTGGGATGCCTTTTATTTCTTTGTCTTGCCTGATTGCTCTACCTAGAACATCTAGCACAATGTTGAATAATAGTGGTGACAATGGGCATCCTTGTACCTGATCTTAGGGTGAAAGTTTTCAGTCTCTCTCTATTGAGTACAATGCTGGCTATCAGTTTTTCATATACTCCTCTTATCATAGTAAGTAGTTACCTTTGATTCCCATCTTTTGGAGTGTTTTTATCAGAAAAGGATGTTGAATTCTGTCAAATGCTTTTTCAGCATCAATCGAGATGATCCTGTGATTTTCCCCTTTTGATTTGTTAATGTGCTGCATTACATTAATTGAATTTCTTGTGTTGAACCATCCTTGCATTCCTGATATAAACCCCACTTGGTCATGGTGTATAATTCTTTTAATGTGTTGTTGGATTCAATTTGCTAATATTTTACTGAGAATTTTTGCATCTATGTTCATTAGGAAGATTGGCCTGTAGTTTTCCTTTCTTATAGCATCTTTACCCAGTTTTGGTATTAAAATGATAATAGCTTCATAAAATGAGTTAGGTAGAGTTCCTTTTTCCTCAATTTTTTTTTTGAAAAGTTTGAGCAGGATTGGCATCTGTTCTTTTTGGAATGTTTGATAAAATTCCCCTGTGAAGCCATCTGGCCCTGGACTTTTCTTTGTAGGAAGATTTTTGATGACTGATTGAATCATTTACTTGTGATTGGCTTATTGAGATCTTCTATTTCTTCCTGAGTCAGTGTTGTTTATTTGTGTGTCTCCAGAAATTTGTCCATTTCATCTAAGTTGTCTAGTTTGTTGGCATATAGCTGTTCATAGTATCCTCTCATGATTTCTTTTATGTCTCCAGGGTCTGTGGTAATGCACCCCTTCTCATTTCGTTTATTTGCATCCTCTCTTTTTTTTTCCTTGTCAGTCTTGCTAGTGGCCCATCAATCTTATTGATTTTCTCAAAGAAGCAACTTTTGGTTTATTGATTCTTTCTATTTCTTTTGTTCTCTCATTCATTTATCTCTGCTTTAATCTTTGTTATTTCTCTTCTCCTATTTGCTTTGGGATTAGGTTACTGTTCTTTCTCAAGTTCCTCCAGGTGTGCTGTTAAGTCTTCAATTTTTGTTCTTTCTTGTTTTTTAACATGGACATTTAGGACAATATCTTTCTCTCTCAGTTCTGATAAGTTGTATTCTCATTTTTATTCATCTCTGGATAGGTACTGATTTGTCTAGCCATTCCTTCTTTGACCCACTGGTTGTTTAAGAGTGTGTTATTTAATCTCTATTATTTGTGAATGTTTTCATTCTTTGGTGATTATGGATATCCAGATTCATCCCATTTTGATCAGAGAAAGCGCTTTGAATAATTTCAGTGTTTTTAAATTCATAAAGACCTGTTTTGTGCCCCAGCATATGACCTATCCTGGAGAATGTTACATGAGCGCTTGAGAAGAATGTATACCCTTGTATTTTGGAGTACAATGACCTATATATGTCTGTGAGGGCTAATTCATTTTTCAAGTTATTTAACTTCTCTATTTCCTTGTTGTCTCATTGTCTATCTATAGAGGAGAGTGATGTATTGAAGTCTCCTACTGTTACTGTTGAATCATCTATCAATCCCTTCAGTTTTGCCACTGTCTGTCTCATGTACTTTGGTGCTTCTTGATTGGGAGCATAAACACTTATGATTGTTATATCTTCTTAGTGAATTGACCCTTTAATTATCATATAGTGTCCTTCTTTGTCTATGATGTCTTTACATTTTACGTCTATTTTGTCCAATATTAGTATAGCTACTCTTGCTTTGTTTTGGTTACAACTTGAGTGGAAAATCTTTTTCCATCTTTCACTTTCAATATTTGTATCCTTGTGTCTAAGATGAGTCTCTTGTAAGCAGCATATAGCTGGTTTGTGTTTCTTAATCCATTCTGCCAATCTGTATCTTTTAATTGGTAAATTTAGTCCATTAACATTCAAAGTTATTTCTGAAAAGGTGTTTTTTGAATCCACCATCATATGTTTTTAATTTTTTCAGATTTATATTTTCTATTCCTTCTTTCTCTTTGTATTATTTAAATTACCATTAGTGGTACTCTTCAATTCTGTGTCCTCCTCCAGACCCCTAACTCCTCTCTCTTTTTTTTTTTTTCAGCTGGCAGAACTCCTTTTAGCATTTCTTGTAGGGCCAGTCAAGTGCTGACAAATTCTTTCAGGACTTCTTTGTCTGTGAAAAATTTAATCTCTCCCTTAGTTTTGAAGGATAAATTTGGCTGGGTACAGAATTCTTGATTGGAAGTCTTTCTTTTTCAGGATCTTGAATATATCATGCCACCCTTTTCTTGCCTCCAGGGTGCTAGTTGAGTAGTCTGAACTCAGTCTTATTTGGTTTCCTTTATATGTAGTAGATTGTTTTTCTCTTACTGCTTTCAGGATTTTCTATTTCTCTTCAACATTTGACAGACTGGTTAGTATGTGTCTTGAGGAAGGCCTATTCGGATTTATTCTGCTGAAGTTCATTGGGCTGCTTTGACTTTATTGTATATTTATGTCCTTTATAAGGTTTGGGAAGTTTTCCCCCATTACATCCTCAACTACTTTTCCTAGCCCTTTATTTTTCTCTTCTCCTCTGCAACACCAATTGATTCTTGTACTTGTGTGCTTTGTTTTGTCTATCATTTCTCTGAGATCCAATTCAATTTTTTCCATCTTTTTTGCCATTTGCTGATTTGAGTCTTCAAAATCAGTTATCCTGACCTCTATATCACTTATTCTTTCTTCTGTCTCTTCAAATTTCGTGTTGTGAGCCTCTAGTATGTTTTTTATTTGGCCAACAGTGTCTTTAATCTCTGTGACATTCACTATTTTTCTATTTATTCTTTCAAATTCCTCTTTATGCTCTTCTACTGTCTGCTTGATCTCCTTTATGTCATTTGTTATCCCACTTATTTTATTAAGTAAAGTTGTGTAACCATCTTTGATTAGTTCTTCCAGTTTCTGTTCTCTGGTATTTAGTTTGGTCATAGGCAGGGCTATATCTGTCTGCATTGTGATATGCTTAGTGATCTGCTGTGTTCATGGCATGTAAATATCTTGATTAATTTACTTTGGGAGTTGATTTCTTTCCTTGTGTTTGCGGGATGGTTATGCATCAGGGAGCAGTGTATGGGGCGGGGCACTCAGTGTGGTGATTTGTTTCAGGGCAGGTGTAGGTGCAGGTTGGGGATGTTAAGCTGATGTTTGGGAACATGGGCACCCAGCAATGAGGGAGGATGTAGTGTACAGGTGCACCAGTCCGGGGGGTGTATCCCTGGGGTGTGTTTGTCTAAGGCATGGGGTCTTTGTGCTCATGCCTAGAGCTGTGGCAGCAGGTTGGTGTTATGCCTTCATGGACTGGGGCTGGGGGCAGATGTGAACCAGCTGGACAGGTCAGCACTTTCTCAGAGCTGGGAAGTGTGGCTGAGGGCCATGCACATGTGCAGTTCTAAGAGTTGGGAAATTTTTTTACCATTATTTCCTCATATATTCTTTCTGCCCCTTTTCCCTTCTCTTCTCTTTCTGGGACACCCATGGCATCTATGCTTGTATGCTTCATACTGTCATTCAAATCTCTGAGACCTGCTCAATTTTTTCCATTGTTTTCTCTCTCTGTTCTTTGGTCTGTAAGATTTCAATCATCCTGTCTCTAGCTCACTGATTCTTTCTTTTTCCTGTTCTAATCTGCTGTTGTATGTTACCAGTGTATTTTTAATCTCTTCTATTGTGGCTTTCACTCCCATAATTTCTGTTATTTTTTAATACTTTCATCTTCTTTATACTCACACAGAGTCTTCTTCTTAACATCTTGTATCTCTTTTGCCATATTTTCCTTCATCTCCTTGAATTTATCTAGGAGATTTGTTTGAACACTTTTGATTAGTTGTTTCAAATTCTATGTCTCCTTCGAAATTTTTATTTTTTCCTTTGACTAGGCAGGTTGCCATTTCTTGGTTTGGCTTTTAATTTTTGCTGATACCTGGGCATCTGATTATCTTGATAAATTTACTGAGAATGTCAGTTTCTCTCTGTTGCCTAGGGTTTTATTGTTGTTGGCTTTGTGTTAAGGTTCTTCTTTGATACTAAGTCTGACTTTTTCTAGACCTTTATAATGGTCCCATTGAACTGGTCAGATTTTTTTCAGCTCTTCATCTGATTCTTGCCCTGGATATGCGGTACGATTTTTGAAATTGCACTATTTGTGCTGTTATTTCACCCCCAGGAGGAAGCTTTCTTTCCTCTGTTCCTTCTTTAGGAAAGTTGATCTGTTCTGTTTGCTTTTTATTTGACGCTATAGCTTTTTAACTGTAACTATGTCCATGGTCTCTAATTGCTTTTGCCTGAAGGGCAAATTCTGAGATGAGGGTCACCCCAGAAAGGACTTTCCCAAATCAGTATTTCCCAGTCAATACAGTACCAGGGGCCCACAAAATAGACCAGGAAGAATGCCAAATGTTTCCTTGACATCTCCCTAAATCTGGGCTTTCTTGGCCTGCCCAACAGATGGCTCACTTCAGCAAACAGTTCCCCACAGTTCTAATGAGGTTTTGTGCCTTTAAGCTTCCACTGACTCTGCCCTTGTTGGGATTGGTGTTGAAAAAGAGTCTGCTGGTTGCTTTTGTTAGGGACAGATTGAGACAAAAACTGCCCTCAGAGCTGGGACATAATGATCCAGGTTCAGTGCTCAAAGGCATTGATCAATGCTCAGCTGCTCCACCCACCACCCCCAAATCTATTCTTGGAGAAGACTTTTATGTTCCTTTCTGCAGCACTTGATCTTAAGGTGGCCTGCCACAGCAGTGGGGGATTGGCACCAACCACTGCTGGCATGGAGAGTTCTACTCAATGTTCTTCACCATAGTTTATCAGTCTTTTACTCTTTCTCTTCCCTGGGTGCTGTACAGTGTTCTTGCCTCTGGAGCCCCAGAACAGTTGTTTCAGATAGTTCCTGGCTATTTACTAGCTCCCCTGGAGGTTGGACTGAGTTCTGGAGCTTCCTATTTTGCCATCGTTCCTGGAAGTTATAAAACCAGGAATCATTTCCTTCTCTGGATATCAAACAATTTTCAGGTGGTAATTATTAAGGTATAAACAGAATAGTAATAACTGGACCCAGGTCCAAATCTTAGATTGTAATCTCATAAGTTGCATTTTTCTCTTTTTCCTTTTTGACACAGAGCCACCTTCTGGTAGTAGGGTGTTAGTTAATCTTGAAAATATTTTAGTGTGCAATTACATCCAAGTGTACAGAAAAAGGATTCAAACTAGTTTTCATATTTTACCCATAATAAGATTGCTAATTACATTGAAAATGTTAATGTTAAAAAATGCCATGTAATGCATCCCAAAGTATATTAAGCAAATGATTAAAAAGTATTGGCAAAGTCCTTTGAGGGATGGGAGAATAAATATGGAACTATTAAACTTTACCACCGGGGAAACATCTGATACTGTGTCAAACATTCGGGATACCCAAATCAATAGGCCAAGACCTTGATCTTTAGGCTTGCTCTTGTGAAGCTTATGTTGTAGCAGAGATGCTTAGCCTACCAATAGGTATGCCTAAAAGTTACTTCTGGATGACTTCTTTTGCTGCTCAGATGTGTCTCCCCACCCCAAGCCCAACTCTGCAAGTGAAGTCATTGCCCTCCCACCTACATGGGACATAACATCCAGGGGTGAAAGTCTCCCTGGCAGCAGCATGGGAGATGATTCCCAGGGATATGCCTGGCCGATCATAAATGCCATCCTGACCAAAAGGAGAAAAAGAGTTGTAACAAATAAGGTATCAGTGGCTGAGAGAGTTCAAATAGAGTCAACAGCTCACTTTTATGCAAGCTCCAGTTAGACGTTGCTACCTAAATGGGAGTAGTTGAAGGAACAAGCCAGGGAGATGAGAGACGGTGATGAATAAGCAATGTCTACACCATTGATTTAGAATAGCAATAATTTTGTTGGTTGCAAGATCCAGTGTGTAACCGTGGAAAAGATGGCTGCGATATAATAGAAAAGGCCAAGAGAGATGAGGAGGGTAAGGAAATGAGGGGCCAGTGGGTTGAAAGGAGAGTTGTGGATTTTGAAGCCATCTAGCATAATGGCAGAAACTGGAACAGAGAAAAGAGCATGATCCAGGTGCCAGTGGTTTTAATGCAAAAAGGAGAGTGATCAACTGATAGGTGATAGTGACAAAGAAAATTAGCAGATCAAAGGAAGTAAACTTCAAAGAAGTAGGACTCCATTCTCTAACGGATTGGATGAATATAGTCTGAGAGATAAAATGAGGAGAAAAGAGGAATGCAATCTTGCCTCTAGGTAGTAAAGTATGCAAGGTTTGAAAGAATCAGATCCACCCTTCACTGGTCTGCTAGGGGACACTAGCGTTGCGACACGGCAGGTGGGGTGAATGCTTGGAGAAGAGGAGTTTTTGCTGATAATGAAGTAGCAGTTCCAGAGTTCCCATTCGAATGGTGGGAGGTGGAGGTGGAATGGAGAATACATAACTTACCAGCAATAGTGTACGTCATGTCTCCATCTTTACTGAAGGGGTTTCTCAAATGGAAGAACTAAGTTGAGGCTATTTTTATTAAATATAAGAATGTATTGCTCCCTGAATACTGGTTACTTCATACTAAGCATACTGTAAGATATAGAGTTCAGTTTCTTCATTTATAAATGAGCATAATTATTATCCCATAGATTTTTAATTGTATATGTACATATGCATGCAATAGCATTAAAAATAATTGATACAACTTGCAAAAGCAAATACACAATGAAATATAAAATAAATAGAAAAATAAAATCAAGGGAAGAGAAAGGAAGGTAGTAGGAGGAAGTGAAGGATGAAGCAAATACTGGAGGTAGGCCACAAATATCTTGATTTCCAAGAAGGAAATGTAATGAATTCAATATTGATAAAGTTAAACTATTCTGATTGTTTAGGACCAAGTACAACTTTTCCTAGCTCTGAGCATTAAAATATCTGTCATGGGACCTCATAAAAGGAATTCTCAAGTAGTTAACGTCTTCAATAAGATCCCAATGGTAAATACTATAACAGAAAATGTGTGACTATTATATGAGAATTTGTGCATACAAAAAAGTTGCAGCTGCCAGGTAAGAGCAATACTTTGTTTAAGAGACTCAAATCTTAGTTTGAATTTTTCCAATTGTGAGAAACTGAGTTTTAGTTTTTCTATCAAAACAGCTCTTTAGGATTTTAAAAGAAAGAAGAGGGAGAGAAAGGGAATGACATAAAAAGAGATCTACCACACAGTAAGTTACACAATTTCTTTTATAGGATTTAAATTTTAAAAATTCATTTCTATTTAAATGTAGTAAGTATCCTCCCCCAATTAATCAATAGTTTCAAAACAATTCCAACCAAAATTCCAGCAGGAATTTTTTTTTGTAGAAATTTACAAGCTGGTTCTAAAATTTATATGAAAAAGCAAGGTAATTAGATTAGCCAAAACATTTTGAGAAAGAAGTTGGAGAACTTACACTGCCTTGCCTGAAAATTTTCCTATAAAGCTACAGTAATAAAAAAAAGTGATCTTGGCATAAGGAAAGACATACAGATCCAATGAAACTGAAAAGAGTCCAAAAATAGACCCACACTTAAAGGATAAATTGATTTTCAACAAAAGAACCACGGTATTTCCATAGGGAAACAACAGTGTGTTCAACAAATGGTAGGTAGCAATGTGGGAAAAAAATGAGCCCCAACCCTTACCCAACACCATATACAAAAGTTAATTCAAAATGGATCAAAAATTAAAACCCACAGTTCTTAAAAGAAAACATTAGAAAAAATCTTTGTGACCCTAAGATAGGCAAAACTTTCTTAGGACACATACACAAACACAGACAAAAACCTTTCCTTCCTTAAACTTAAGTTTTTAAAAATTCCTTAAAGAGTTTTAAATATCCAAATATTATCTCTATATTAAGATTTAGTTGGAAAAATATAACCGGTAACTTAACCAGTAATTGTATTTTGAATAATGATGGATAAAAAATTTATTCTCTTGTCCAAAACATTATTTGGGTTCATGCTTTGAACAAAGATTTTTTTTTTTTTTTTGGCAATAAAGCAATCAAGATTTTGAATCATGGGGAAACTTCCGGGCCAAGATGGCGGCTTAACAAGGTGCGCATTTTAGTTCGTCCTCCAGAACAACTACTAAATAACCAGAAACAGTACAGAACAGCTCCTGGAGCCACGTCAGTGACCGGACACACAGCGTACCCCAGTCTGGACCAGCTGGACCTGCTGCGAGCCCCCCCAGAACCGTGAGTTTCCCAAATCACGGTGGCCGGCGCCCCTCTCCCACAGGCTGCTTCCCAGAGGGGAAAGGAAAGGGACTTTACCAGCAGCAGGGGCTGAGCCTAACCAAATGCCAATTGTGGAATTAATTCACAAATTCTGACTACTAAAAATAGGCCCCCAGCTCAGGTGAACCTGATCAAAGCAGAGGTCGCTCATTTTTGCCCCAGCGCCAAGGGGGCAGGGCTGACAGAAAAAGAATAAAAAAAAACAAACAGAGGTTTTTGTGGCTGTGTTTCTACAAAGGCTTGACTGCCTTTGGATTCAGCAGCAGGACTTCTCAGGCTGCAACTGCCCCAGGCATAGGCAGAAACAACCTCATTTGAGGGCTTGTCTGGAGCCTGTGCCTTCCCCAGGGGAGGGGTGAAGCCCAACTCAGGTGGAATCCCTCCCTTAAGGAATTCAGACACCAGGGCTTGGTAATTTGAAACCATTAAAACCAGCCTACAACCTCTCCTCTGTCTCCACCACGCCCCCAGCAGGGAGAGTCTGCCAAAGTTAAAGGTACCGCATCATCTTATGCTGGTGGGACCTGCACTCAGACAAGCACCACATACTGGGCAGGATAAGAAAAACAGAGCCCAGAGACTTCACAGGAAAGTCTTTCAACCTGCTGGGTCTCGCCCTCAGGGAAAACCAACGCAGGTGACTCCTTCCCCCTGATAGGAGGCCAGTTTGGTCTGGGAAAATCCAGCTGGGGTCTATAATACCTAAGCAGACCCTCCTAAGGGTGGGGGGCGGGGGGGAAGGCACCATACAAGCAGGGTAAGAAACAAGAAA